>PVKS010006058.1:0-80834 GCA_004027875.1 Aplodontia rufa
CAGAGAGGAGCCCTGCAGTGCCTTGTTTAGAGCACTTTATTCCCCTTCACAGAAGAAAGAAACAATAGTGCACCGCATAATTCGCCTGCAGCCTCACAGCTGGTTAGAGGTGGTAGTGATGCCGGTTTGGTGGAAGTCGGGTTCTTGTTCCCCAGAGACGAAGGGACACAGAGGCATAGGCAGACTTTATTTTATTTTATTTATTTTTGGAGAGAGAGGCACACTAAGAGAGGGGGAGAGAGAGAGAGAGAATCAATTTTATTTAGTTTTCCATTGCTCAGACTCCTCGTTGCGTACATGGTGCTGGGGTTTGAACCTGTGTCCCTGAGCATGCGAGGCAAGTACCGAAACCACTGACAGACTTTATTTTAAGAAAATAATAGAAAGCAAAGCATAGGGGAAAGAGCAGACTCCTCTAGAGTTGGAGAAGGTGACAGAGCCGAAGAGGCAGTTAGGTTTGCGCTTTTTATAAGATTTTTCACCCCTTCACTTGGCCATCCTCTCCCTTCCCCCAAACCTAGGACATGGGCGCGGGAAATTCTGGTTGAGTCCAGCCTTGGGTTTGTGCCTCAGGCTTCAACAGAAAGAATGTGGCACCTTGCTTAGCAGAAGGGAGTGTCTGCATCTGGACCCACCTTGCCAGACCCTTCTTACCAGCATTGGGGGATGTTAAATTGGTCTTAAAAGAAAAAGAACCGGTTTTCCCTTGATTGTTTTAACTACTCGGACTGCCTAACTTTTCCCTCTGTCTCAGTAGGGTGAGAATTCAAACCAGAGTAGGGAGAGTAATTGTCCTGCCTAAGGATGTCTGTGTCCTAATCCCCAGGACCTACAGATATGTTAGGTTACATGGCAAAGGGTAATTAAAGTAGCAAACAGAATGAGGTTGCTAATCAGCTGACTTTAACACCAGACTGACTATCCTAGATGATCTTAGGTTGAATGGGCCCAGTAAGATCATGGGCATCCTTAAAAGTGGAGGAGGAAGGCAGAAGAGGTTTCCAAGAAGAACCTGGTCTGAGGTCATTGGCTTTGAAGATGGAGGAGTACGGGGGCCCCTCAGAAGCTGGGAAGGTCAAGGATGCAGATTTTCCTCTAAAGATTTTTGAGAGAGGGCAACAGCTCACTGACACTTTGATTTTAGCCCAGTGAGACCCTTTCCAGACTTCAGAATGACAGAGCTGTAAGTGATAAGTTTGTGTTACTGGGGGTCACTAAGTTTGTGGCAATTTGTTATGGTGGCAACAAGAAACTTGCACCCAAGCTGTGTTCCATTGGCTCTAGAACCCATGTTCTTAATTCCTGTGCTAGATGTTTTAACCATTGGGTGGGCTAAACCAGGAGCTAGAACAAGGAGCATGGAATCACTAATATAATTTTAAGTCTAAGTTTCTTCAAACATCGTTTCCACACCAAGTAGCAGAAGGCATATTATATATTTTTTTTTCATATGCCTCTTAGTTTTGTGAATTTCGAAAGGATGTGGTTACGGCCTTTGACATCAGAGGAGAAGCTCCGCAAGTTGACTGAAGGTTGATGAAACGATAACATTGGAGGCGAGTGCCTTTGAGCAGCTCTCTGAAGATCAACGGCCTCCTGGCCCATTCTTCGCCCCAAGGCTGTGTGCTGTGGCTGTGCTAAGGAGTGATGCCCAAGACGCATCACTTTTCAAGAACTGGATCATGAACAACTTCATCCTCCTGGAAGAGCAACTGATCAAGAAATCCCAGCAAAAGAGAAGAACTTCTCCCTCCAATTTTAAAGTCCGCTTCTTTGTTTTAACCAAAACCAGCCTGGCATATTTTGAAGATCGTCATGGGGTATGTGAGACTTTCTTTTGTCTTTTTTTATATATACTATGTTATATTTGGACTTTGCTGACTCCAAAAGATATACATGAGATAAAATAGGGTGCATGGAACACAAGCATGAGGGTATTAACAAGCCAGAAGCACAGTAAGAGCAATCAGTGGAGAATGTGGAGAGGAGTCAAGGGGGCAGATGTTATATTTGGTGATTTCACTTCCAGAAACTACAAGTTTACCATTCATCAGCTTTTCCCCCCTGCAAAGTAATAATACTTTATGTGGTAAATATTACAATTGGACTGGAGCAGTGGCTCAGCAGTCGGAGCACTTGCCTGGCATACACGAGAACCCCAGTTCAAACCCCAGAACTACATACACAATCGGGTGTCAGAGAAACCAGAACCAGATGAAAAATAAATAAAACTGATTCTCTTTCTTTCTCTTAAAAAATTATGATTGGCTAGAACTTCAACTTCATATGAAATGCACTACATTCTATGAGACATAGAATAGTGAAATATTAGTGCACGGTGGGACTTCAGGAATAATTTAGCCCAACATCCTTGGTTTACAGTAGAAGAAATGGTAGTTGGAATGGTTAAGTAATAGGTCCAGTGTTAACATGTTTATGAATTCAACTCTACTTGTCTCAATGGGCATCACGTCCCTGATATCTTGGAATAATGTTCCTCAAACATTTAATAGTTTAAAATTTTCAAGGCACAATTGTAAACTTTTTCAACCCTCGGAAAATTTCACAGGAGACTAGAGGTATCAAACACAAGGTGTTTTGCATGCAGATCAATGGTTCTTACATAGAGGATGGTGGCTGCTTAGTTAGGCCAGTGTTTTATACATCTAAAGACATTTTCATATTCCATAGCATCTGCAATAACAAAAGAAAAATGAATGAACACAACAATGTACTTTGGTAGGTAAAGCAGAGGATAAGGGGTCAGGAGATCAAACTCTGCTTCTCACTAAGCAATTGAGGCTGGACAAATGTCTACTTCCTGTGTCAGGTTTTTCTTTCTAAAATTAAAAGCTTGAAAATAACCTACAAAATCTCTTCCTTCTTTAAAAAAAAAATCCTTTGTTTCTCTGTAGTGGCTCTTGTTCAGCCCTTCCCAGCAAATTTTCAATATTAGTATTGGGACTTCTTTACTATATCATTATTTTTTCTTATGACACTAGAGAGGTAGGGCAGAGATTATCACTTATATTTTCCTGAAGGGGAGACAGTTAGGTGCCTGATGGTCGCTTAGAAGCAAAGGTGCTCCAGCTCCCTGTTGGCGTCTGACCTGCAAGTTGGAGGGATGAGTTTGGAGTCTTTGGAGAGCCAGGCTTTGAACTGTTCAATGACCTGGAGTCCTGGAGGAGGTGGCTGACCCTTGAGGCAAAGGGTGCCTGGCCTTTGTAAGCTTCAAGTGAAATAACACTGCCTTGTCTTTAGAAAAGAATTTCTTGTCTTCAGGAGACTCTTCCTGGTATTTCACCAGTCAACCAGAAAGCACATGGAATTACCTATGTGCAAGGCCCATCAGTAGGTGACCAGGCTAAGTTTTTCAAGGAATTTGTTATATAGATCTAATAAATCACATAGCATCAGTCATTGTGTGTTTGTGTGTGTGTGTGTGTGTGTGTGTGTGTGTGTATGAGATATAATGTTTCCATGTGGAATGTAGAGGGCATATGTACAAATATCAGATTTCTTGTTTTCTAATGCCGGTGATTAATAGTCATAAGTAGAGTTTTTTTAAGTTTTAATTTAAAGGTGATAGAAATCTATTAGTAAGAAAGTTATCCAAGGTCACTGAGAAAGGTATGTGAATTGTTATTGTGTATTCCCTACATATACAGTACATAGTTTATGGGTTACCGATTTAGACATAAGAGTATGCTGTGTGTCATTTATGAATAAATAACATTAACCTTGTGGAAAGAACCCTTTTGTGTTTTGTGTTTTGTGTCAGTCTTCCCACCTGTAAATGGGTATGGTGATACTATCCATTTCATAAAATGGCAAAGACTCAGATAATGTATTTAGGCAGAAATATTTGAGGTCACCATGTGACAGATTAATAAAGTGTCAGACACTGGCCATGCTGTACAGTTCAACTTCATCCATAAGCTGCTTAACGCAGTTCTTGTCACCTAGTTAGGAGCTAGCAGGGTGGCATAACATATTTATCTTCAAATGATAGGAGATATTAAAAGATTCTTCAAAGCTGTTAAGATTAGGGTCCTAGCCTTCTATTCTGTGGCTAAATATAAGCTTGTGGGGAGACAGACATGCATCAGGAGTTGTACACTGCTGGATCAGCCCTTCTTAGGATCTCAGCTTCTCTTTTTGCATTTGTAAAATTAGGTTCCCTGCAGTTGTAATCATCTGTCAATTTATAAAACTCTCTGAAAATTACGCCCCTATGGACTCAGGAAGAAATTCTACAAGATGTTTATTCTCAACTTTAAATATCTGTCTCTTATCATTACACCACTAATTGAATGTGTTTTTTATTTTAACATGGATTCAGTTTTGATGTCAGATGCCTGTTTCGCTTATTGAGATGTGTAGGGCAAGCATTTTCAGAGAGGCCAGGAAGCCCCTTCAGCCTGCTGTAGTAGTGGGTCAAAAAGACATATAGAGTTGGCAGGTGGTGACTTGCAAGCAAGCATGATTTTGCATGCTCCCTGTACCTACCAAATTCTTTGCAAAGTGGCTTCTGGTGGCTGAAATTTTTTATCAGAGGACAATGAGTGTTGAGTTGGTAAATTATGTAACAATGTCTGTAATGAGGGCAGAGGGGATGGAATGCAAATTTCTCTATAGTCCCATCATGGCCATTTCAAACTGCCAATGTTATGTCTACTAGCTAACAACTTCTGAAAATTTACCAACCTGCTTTCATGGGCCAGTACAAGGTGAACCTAGTACACTACAGGCAGGCTTAAGTACAAATAACCCCTGGAGAAGTAGTCACCAATTGAGCAATACACTCAGTTGCATGTGACTGACGCCAGATTATTTTCAGGGGTAAAAGAAAAAAATGGAGGACCTCTGGCCCACTTTGAGTAAGCACAGGTTGGAAGAGGTAGCATAAATGGAAGAAAGCATCACAGATTGGTGAGACCAGTGTGGCCAGATTCAAATCCTTTCTGACTTTCTAGTTGCAGAACTTCAGGAGAGACATTTTACCTCTTTATGTCTCTGCTTCCTGTTTGGAAAGTAAGGACCTAAACACTGTCTGCTCCAAGAGATGTCAAGTAAATCATGAGAAAAGTATGTTACATGCTTCATGCAATTGCTATATAGCAAGGTGACTGATATTCAGTTTTGCCAAAGCACCACTTTGTTCTTCTGAAAGACCATTAGGAGAACTGGAAAGGTTTCCTACAGCAATGCCTCTTTGCACCTTAAAGATTCAGCTTGATGTGCTTCCCATGGTGTGGGAGACATTATCACTTACATGGGATGAACAAATGGTCAAGATCACCCTTCCAGTCAGTGTCCAGAAGAGGAGTTCCACGCCCCCAGCCTGTAGTATGATCCATCAGCAGAAGCATGGCTTACAGCATGCATGCTTCCTCAAAGAAAGATGGCTAGTGGGGAGATGGCTCCTTCTCCTTGCTTCAGGAAACATTATTATATAGTGGTCAAGAGCACAACTTCCGGTATCAGATCTGGCTCAAAGACCAGCTCTGCCTCTGGAGCTGTGACCCTGTGTAAGCCTCATTATACTGTGACATCCTCTCAAAAGCTGTTTACATTTTTTTTAATAATCAAATGTCATTTCTTGATCTTGTTTCCTGTTATTGAAATGGGGATCATCATTATTCTAATGATAATAAAATAACAACAATGAACACTTCTCTGTGTCAAACACTGTACTAAATGTGAATTATTTCATCTAATCCTTATATTCATCTCATAAGTTAAGAACTATTATTACCCTCATTTATAGATCAGGAAATGGAGAAGAGAGCTTAAATAACTTGCCTGAGGTCTCTCATGTCTCCAAAGCCTACACGACTCCCTGACTATTGGTGCTTATTGCTACTAGCAGTTGTCACTAGTTGGTTGTTAGGAACTGTACTGGTGTATTACAAAGCGTGTGGTGTGTTCTTGCTCAGAAGTCCTCGGTGTAAACGGAGCTCCTGAAAATCACCATCCCGTGCTACGTGGTCTCTTGCAATGAAGTGAGTTTTGAGTTTTAGCATTGCTGTGTTCACTTCAGGACACATCTTTGCCTTCATTCACTGTGGAGAGCTCCAGCATATCCGAAAAGAAATGAGAGACGTGGCCAGCTTTGCCTCCTAACATTCCTCTAGAATATGTCCAGCTTTCCACAGTCACCTCCTAGTGGAAGCCACCAACGTCTGTCACCTGGTACCACTGCCACCTCTGATTGTTTCCTTGCACCCACTCCACCACTCCCTGCCACCCCAATATCTGTAGAGCCCAAGTGGCATTCGCATGGTGATGATGATCCAGTCTTGATGACTTTCATCAGAAACTCAGGTGTCACCTCAGTGTGCTTTCCATTGCTCTGAGGATGGACACCAGAATCTACCACACAATCTTGTCTGTCTCAGCTCATGTTCCCCTTTCTCCCATCTCCCTGGTCTCTAGCCGCACTAGGTTATCCTCATCTTGAAAGTCTCCAATTCAGATGTCAATTGCTTAGAAAAGTCTCCCTTGAGTTCCCTAAACTAGGACATCTCCTGATATGTTCTGCTATAACGACATGTAAACTTTGTTCAGAATAAATGTCAGAGTTATGACTGCCCATTTATTAAAATTGTTTTATTAATGTCATTTTCCCACAACAAAGTAGGACATTGGAAGGGAGGTCCCTGAGTATAGGAGTAAATAGGTAACACTCCCTGGAGGGAGCACTCAGGCCAGCTCCTAGGGCCCTGACTCTTTTTATTATTATTATTATTATTAGTAGTAGTAGTAGTAGTAGTATTATAGAGTTGAGTTATTGTACAATCATACAAGCACATAAAGTAACAATATGATATGCATTTGTTCTTAAACCAGAATTATCCCCACTCACCCACACCCCAGCCCCAACCCTTTTTTAGGAGAACCAACCAACTATTCTCTTTTCCCCTCCACCTTGACTTCGCCTCCCTTTCTTCCCTTTTTACAGAAAAATGCTCCAAAGATAATATTCTTAAAACTACCTGAGCATTTCTGCTTGAGATTTTCATCAGCATTCTCTTTTAACAGGCTTTTATAATCTGTTATCCACACAACACCTGGATTGAACTTATTATGAATCAGATATCATCCCCTACCTTCAAGTCCTCTGTGGCTCTTTAGAATACTAAGTAAATTCTCAGATATGTCCCACAAGATGCTTCCCCTTGCCTGTTCTTCTGATTTCATTTCACACCACACTCCCTTTATGTACCTCTACCTCATCTGCCTTCTTTCTGAACCTTCAGCACTCCCAGCTCAAGGTGCCTGCAGGTCCTTTGTACAGAAGCAGGACCACGGAAACAAAAGAGACACACACTTAAGGAGGTGTGCTCGCAGAGCCAGAACATGCAGTGTCTTTGCATTAGTGTTCCCACAGTCTGGAACATCCCAGAGTTTTGCAGAGATGGTTCAGTCTGGTTCCCTGTCTCTTCAGACAGGGTGCTGTTTCACTTTTTAAAAAGTACACGGATACCTCAGTCCTTTCTATTTTCCCTTACTCTGTGGATTTATTAACGTGTTTCCCTGTTTATTTGCTGTCTGTATCAATGGAGAGAAGTCTTGATTGCTTTATTCAGCACTGTACCACCATTAACTAAAAGAGTACTGAGAATTTACTAGGTGGTCAGTAAGTACTTTGTGAATTAAAAGAGATCATGCAACTTAAATTGAATTCACAAAAAGATCTAAGAGCTAAGTTTGGGGACTTGTCTAGCCAGGTAAAGAAAAGGGGGTATTTGCCAGGTGCACAGGTGCACTCCATAATTAATCCCAGCAACTCAGGAGACTGAGGCAGGAGGATTGAAAATTCTGGACTAGCCTGGGCAACTATCTCCAAATAGAAAATAAAAACGGCTGGGATGTAGCATAATGGAAGAGTACCCTCGGTTCAATTCCTATTACTACCAAAAATGGCGACAAAGATATGAACATACACTTCTCAAAAGAGGAAGTTCAGATGGCCAACAGATTTATGGAAAAAAAATGCTCAACTTTGTTAGCCCGTAGGGAAATGCAGGTGAAACCCACACTGAGATGTCATCTCACCCCAGTTACAAAGGTTGTCATCAAAAAGACAACAAATGCTGGTGGAGATGTGGACATACACTGTTGGTGGGAAGGTAAATTAATACAGCCATTATGGAGAATAAGAATAAGAAGGAGGCTTCTCAAGAAACTAAAAGTAGATTTATCACAAGATTCAGCTATCCCACTTTTGTGCATATATCCCAGAAGGAAATGATATCAGCCTATCAGAAGATTCCTGCACACCTATATTTATTTTTGCACTACTCACAATAGCTAAGATATGGAATCAACTCAGATGTCTGTTAAGAAATGAATGGGAAGGGAGGGATAAGGGAGGGTAATTGGGGGGGGCACTCCTGGAGATAATTGCAATATCCAGAATATTTACACATTTTATACACATTTTATATTATTTTGTTAAAATCGTGTAAGGTTGTTCAAAAAATAATAAAAAATAAAAAAAAAGGAAAAAAAAAAAGAAAAAAAAAGAAATGAATGGATATTATTCTTAAAATTCGCATATAAAAGTTAAATCTATGTGTCTATTTTTAACCTAACATTGGATCAAGGAAATGTTTCTCTTTTGTTAGATTTAGCAATTTGTTCAACAAACATTCCTTAAGCACCTACTGTGCACCAGGCACCATGATAGATGTGAGGAATATAATCTTAAATCATAGGAATGAGGTGTTCACCCTCATAAGCTTACCTTTGGTGGAGGACACAGTAAGCAAGTACCTAACTCCATGGGGAAAATATAGACCAGTAGGTTCCCTGCCAAGTCTAAGCAGCAACTGGGCTGATTGAGAGGGAGGGTGGTTAGAGAAGAAATTGATATCTAGACTGAGGTTTGGAAGATGCGGAAAAGAGGTGAAGAAATGGGGGCGAACATTCTGGGCAATATGATGTTCAAGTGAAAAGACGCTGAGCCAGAAATAGAATGGGCTTGTGAGAGGAACAGCCTGGGACACAGTGCAAGAGAGAGGTGCCAGGTACGAGACGGAAGCCTCACTGCGCCAGCCACTGTGGGTCCTGTCAAGCAGTTTGCATTTTATTCCAGTTATAATGAAAGCTACCAAAGTGCAGAAGCAGGGGATGATGCCATTCCTTTTGTGTTTAGAAGCGGTTGTTCTGGGGACAGCCGGGGCAAGAAGAGAAGCAGAAGCCAGGTCAAGACTGCTGCAGGGGTCTCCTGATCTGCGTAGTGGTCTGTTCTGAGAGCTGCATTTGAGCTGTTTTGTGTCTTTTCTTGGGTCATGCTTCTTTCTGAGGGGTCTCTGTCCAGAACCATCACATTTGGATGGAAGCGTACAGCCTGAAACCACATAACCTTTAGCAACAACAATGAAAACCAAGTTAAGATTAGGCTAAATTGTTGTTGATTCAAACCACAAAACACAGCACCACACCTTCAGATCCCTATATTGTTAAAAAAAATTAACATGACAACTATACTCTAAATGTTCTCCAAAGCTCTCTTTTTTAAAATTTTTTATTAAGGTGTTGAGTTCCTGTACAATCATAAATGCATATAAAGTAACAATATGATATGCATTTATTCTTAAACCAGAACTACCCCCACATTGCCCACACCCCAGTCTCTTGATTCTTCTATATTGCACCCCTAAAAAATTACTCCCTTAATAAGCATTTTTCTTTTCTGTCATGCATACAGACATAACTTTCAAATAGTTATAATTCATTATAGCTATAGTTCCACCAACAGTGTGCTAGTGTGGAGAGATAGGCACACTAGCACACTGTTGGTGGAACTGCAGATTGGTACAGCTCCTCTGGAAAGCAATGTGGAGACTCCTCAAAAAATTAGGGTTGGATCCACCATATGATCCAGCTATCCCTCTCCTGGGTATTTTCTCAGAGGAGTTAGAATCAGCACATTACAGTGACACAGCAAAATCTATGTTCATATCAGCTCAATTTACTAAACTATGGAACCAACCCAGATGCCCCACACTGGATGAATGGATCCAAAAACTGTGGTGCATATATACCATGGAATTCTACTCAGCAAGTAGAAACAATGATATTGCAGCCTTTGAAGGTAAATGGATGACTATGGAAAAAATTATGCTGAGTGAAATCAGCATAACCCAGAGAACCAAGGGTTGAATGTCTTCACTCATCTGTGGAGGCTGGAGCTAGACCCCGGCCATTGAGAAAGGAGATCAGTTCTCATGTTTTAAATCTGGATAAGGTGTAATGCTATGCAACCTAAGGCATATAGAGATGTATGGGGAAGGGGGGGATAGAGGTGGGTAATGGGGGGACTCTTGGGGGTAAATCTAATTTTCAGATTTTTTTGTATATTATTTCATTAGAAGCTTGTTTGATTGTTCAACAAATAAATTTCTTAATAAAAATTTTTTTATTTTTCTATTTATTCTTTTGAATAAATGTATTTCCATATATATATATAGCCTCTAAAATAACTATTTTATATATGTATATATATATGTATATATATGAATATGTATATGAATTTGTAGCAGTTTGCTCAGTTCATTGCAGAGATGAACATCTATTTTATGCATCTGGACAAATGGATGAACTTAGCTCCCATCTGTGAATCAATATTGTTTGTTTTCAAGTATAATGTAATACTAAAAAAATACTATATCTAATATTATACTGTCTCCTTTTTAAAATAAGCTTTTTAGGATAACATGCCTTAAGTAGGATTACTATGCCATATATTCAAACACCAAAAAATATTGTACTAATGTTAGACTGAGTCCCTTTAGAAATGACTCTTAGGATAGAGTGTCCCAAGTAGGATAATTGTGTCATGGGAAAAAGAACATTTTCTGACCGTGGTCATTTATATGCTATATCATCTTTCAAACAGCTTGAAACAGTATGCAAGGCCACCAAAAGTGGTCCCATATTTGTTATCAGAACCATTAGAGAAGATTATGTTTCTAAGAAGGAACTAATAAAAACAAAAGAAATTCCTTGTGCTTTTCAAGAACAATGCTTTTGTAAGTTTGAATGGTGTAGTATAAGAGAGAGAGGGAAAACGTATCGTATTTTATGTATGGGTGAAATGAATTGATTTAAAGTCAGTCTTAGATATATGTGGGCAAATCCACTTACTATATAGTAGAATTTAAGGGGTACTCAGAAAGCCTCTCTGAAAAATATGATTCTCTCTAACTGATCATCTTAGGAGGTCTGAAATGTTCACATGAATGAGCTCTTTGGTTTAGGCTACCCAGTGCCTAACCAAGGAGCAAGTGAAATAAGGAAGCTATCATAGAATTCATTTTTGACTGCTCCACAGAGGTTAGTTCTAATATTGGAGTCCACTGTAATGAAGGTTTCAGACAAGTGGAATGAGGCAAGAAACTCAGCAAAAGGGTGGACTGATAGAATGGAGCATGGGCACCTGATTACCTTGGTCAGTCCGTTACTCTGTCTGGGTTTAGCTTTCTTGTCCATAACATCCAGGCTTCAGGGGTTTTCCATGATTCTTCAAAGGTGGAGCTCTTTTTTATTGCAAAGTACGCATGCCATCTTCATCCCCGCAAAGAGAACTGATAGAAGTGCTAGTGTTTTGGCTGAATCAGGACAAGGAAGCTGCCCAGAACCCTACCTGCTGGACCATAGGTCCAGAAAGTGAAACTGAGTTTATTTATTTATTTATTTATTTATTTATTTTTAAGGAGAGAAGGAGACAGAAAAAGAGAGAAAGAGAGAGGGAGAGAGAATCACTTTTATTTAGTTTTTCGTGTGGCTTTTGTTGCTCCGGCACTCTGTTGTGTTCATGGTGCTGGGGTTTGAACCTGCATCCTCCTACTGCTCCAGTTCCTGGACTGAGTTTATTAACATCGAGCATCACCCTTTTCCACAGTTTTCATGTATGAAGATCCAATTTAGTATTTCCAAAGTGTGGTTCTACTAAGAGAAGCACACAAGATGGCACATGGACAAACCTGCTTTTAACATATCTTTATGTTATGTTTATTGTAATTTATATTAAGAATTAGTGGGAGTTTTTTGTAAATATATGGTGGCAGGGGCTAGATAGGTGGTTCAGCACTTACAGCACTTGCCTGGCATGCGCAAGGACCTGAGTTCAAACCCCAGCACCACATACATAATGAAGTTTTGGAGCAACAAAAGTCACAAGAAAAACAGAATAAATTTGATTCTCTCTCTCTCTCTCTTTCCCTCTCTCTTTAAAAAAAATAAAATAAAATATCTGGGTGGTGATTTCAAGTTTTCTTGTGGAACACATCTGTTTACATGAAAAAAGTGAGTCAATTTAAAGAATACTATTAAATATACAAAACTATTTGAAGGAATTAGTATATGGTGACAATTGCAAATGTAGGTTTAAAATTCAAGCCAGGGAACATGAAATTCAGTAATGGCTATAGAAAGATCACAGGTTGGCTGAACCATAACTAATTCAACCATTTCTCTATTCAAAGATGGATGTATAAGTTTCTCTAGATTTTCTTAGTGTAACAAATGATACTGCTATAAATATTCTTTTTCCAACATCTTTATGCATTTTGGACAGATGTTTCCATAGGATAAGTCTTGTTAGGAAATTATATTTCTTTATTTTAGATAACAACTTTTTATTACAATAAAAGAAATACATGCTCATGGTAAAATATTCAAAAAGTATAGAAGAATGTAAGGTGAAAAGAAAAACTCTCTCCATACCCTACTCCCAAACTTCAGGACAATCCCCAAAGGTCCCTGGTCTTAATAGTTTCAAATAATGAACTTAATTTCATTGATGTAGAGGCCAGAGATGCTGCTAAATATCCTACAATGCACACAAGAGGCCTATAACAAAGAATTTCCCAGTCCCATATGTCAATAATGCTGAACTTGAGAAGCCATGGTCTGTAAAAAACATCTCTAGAGTGGAATTGCTGAGTCAAAGGATATTTGCAGCTGTTAATTTGTTGGCTATGACCCAATCACTCTCCATCAAGTTGTACCAGTTAACTTTCCCCAGAGCCACATGTGAGATGCTTGTTTTCTCAAAACCTCAATAACACCATTATCTTATGTTTTGATCTTTGCTGGTCTGATAAATTTTAAAAGATGGTGTCTAAGTATAATTTGTTTCCAATTCTGTTTTCATAGCAACTTTGTGCATGTGGAAATATGGTCAAGAATCAATTACATTCCTTTTGCCCACTTTTCCATAAGATTGTTAGTATCTTCCTTAATAATAGGAGCTCTTGTTTTGAAAATCTTATTCCAAGTTATTTCCATTAAAAGCTTTGTTATAGGGTCCACAAGCATCACTTTTTGCTCTCCACTTTTTTCTGCTTGCTCTTCCCTTAATTAATTAATGCTAGTTGAACATTGCCTTTGTGTAAGGACTTATTTCCTAAAATGCAATAAAGTTGTTATTAACTACATACTTCAGCTACTGACTCTTCAGTGCTAAAAAGAATATTTTTTTAAAAACCCTATCATTTCAAACTCATTAAACATCTCATATTTCCTATTCTGTAAAGATTAAGAACTTTGAAAGAGGGTTCACAGAAGAGGTGCCAAGAAACATGGTGTGCATGGCATCACAAGGATCTAGCTTGTTTCATGGTACATAGTTCCTGATCTTAGTTTCCACTTAAGTCCTTTTTTCTCTGCCCCCCCCCCCTTTTTTTTTTTGTCCAGGGATTGAACCCTGTGGCACTTAACTACTGAGCCACATCCTCAGGCCTTTTCATTTATTTTTTATTTTGAGACAAGGTCTTGCTAAGTTACTCAGGGCCTTGCTAAGTTGCTGAATCTGGTTTTGAACTTGAGATCCTCCTTTCTCAGCCTCCTGAGTAGCTGGGATCACAGGCATGCACCACCGCGCCTGGCCTCTCTGCTCATTTTTGTAAGCAAATCAAAACAATTTTTTTTTATCTTAGGACCATACTACATTAAACATAAATTGAGCATAGAATTTATTCCTGAATTTTTGCTTCACTTATAAAATAAAATATACCCCACATAAAAGCACACAGAATTGCTTAATTAGTCTCTATTAGCCCTCAAGAAGAATATGAGAGGACTGTCATGAACTTGAGCTTCCTTGGGTACAGAAGAGCAGGTGGCAGGTGCTGCCACTTTCTGCTAATGGGGTTATGAGGTTACAGTCACAGAGCTGCCTTGTTTTGCAGGCCCAGCATTGAGTGTGCACCCCACAGCCATAGCCACCTGTGTTAATGTTGTATTACAGTGTGGTGTTTTTAAAATTTCTACTTCTTTAAGAAACTTATTTTCCTTTTTCTGCCTTTCATCTTTCTTCATGCCCTTTTTAAGAACTTCAAAATATTATGGAAATGTATTATTTCACTGGCATCCACAAGGAACAACCAGCATTAGCAGCTTGAAATATTTTTCCACTTACGTTACTTTTTTGGCTATTGAATATATTAATTCTCTTTTTTTTAGAAAGAGGGACACTGGGGCTGGAGTAGTGGCTCAGCAGTTGCAGCGCTTGCCTGGCATGCGCAAGGATGTGAGTTCAAACCCCAGCACCACGTACACAACGAAGTGTCAGAGCAATGAAAGCCAAGTGAAAAACTAAATAAAATTGATTCTCTCTGTCTGTCTCTCTCTCTCTCACTGTCCCTCTTTCTAAAAAAAAATAAAAAAAATAAAAAAATAGAAAGAGGGGCAGTGAGAGAGAGAGAGAGAGAGAGAGGGAGAGAAAGAAACAACTTTATTTAGTTTTTCATGTGGCCTTTGTTGCTACAACACTCAGTTGTGTACGTGGTGCTGGGGTTCGAACTCGGGTCCTCGCGCATGCTAGGCAAGCGCTGTAACCGCTGAGCCACCGCTCCAGCCCCATATATTAATTTTTTTTTTAAAAAACGAGATACTTCAGCTATTGCTTTAAATCTGCTGCTTTACATTTACTATGTATTTTTGTCTTTCCATAGAGATCAACTTTATGCTCTATTAATGGCTACAGAGTAGTGACAGGATGGGTGAACCATAACTAATTTAACCATTTGTCTTTTTTTTTTTTTTTTTTGTACCAGGGATTGAACCCAGGGGCACTTAACCAATAACCCACATCCCCAGCCCTTTTTATTTATTTTGAGACAGGGTCTTGCTAAGTTGCTCAGTGACTCGATAAGCTGCTGAGGGTGGCTTTGAACTTGCAATCCTCCTGCTTCAGCCTCATGAGCCTCTGGGGTTACAGGCATGTACCACCGCACTCCCCAGTACTATTTGTCTATTTATGCTGGAAATTTAAATTTTCTCTAGATTTTCTGAGTATAATAAAAATACTACTATGAATATCCTTTTCTTACTTATTTGTGCATTTTGGACAAATGTTTACATAGGATAAGTCCTATAAGGGAAGTATATTTATTTATTTAGTTAGTTAACTACTTTTTTTGTTTTACTAAACTTTTTTTAGTTGGTGCATCAAAGTTGTACATAATGATAGAATTTGCTGTTACATATTCATGCATGTACACAATATTGCTTTTTAGTATAGTGCAACAAGTATGTGTTTATGGCAAAGTGTTCAAAGAATAATATAGAAGGATTTGAGATGAAAAGAAAAACTCTCATAGCTCACTCAACGAGTGGATACAAAAACTGGTACATATATACAATGGAATACTACTCGGTCAATAGAGAAGACGATATTATGGCTTTTGAAATCAAATGGATGGAGATGGAAAGAATTATGCTAAGTGAAGTATCCCAATCTCAAAGACTCAAGGGCCAAATGGTTTCTCTCATCTGTAGAAGCTAGAATACGTCGGGAAGCAGTATGTTAGAGGGCTAAGCTAATAATAACTTCAAATTGTATGAATTTTTCCGCAAACAGGGATGATTGCCTAGGATACCTGGAGGCGTAGTGTGGGGGACAGGGTGGGGGGGATTAGGAAGGCTATCTAGGAGACTGGAGGGTGGGAATATGGGGGAATCATCTCAGAAGGAGATCTCTGACCTCCACGAGATATCCATTGAACTCATGGGTTCTTCTGGGGGAAACATAGAAACATGGGGAACCCAAGGGTAGCATCCATGACATGGCATTAGCCTTGGATAACCATTTATATATACATTTGTTCTTGATTGTTTGACAATGATTCCCCCTCAATAACTCCATATTCATCTAATTAAAAAAAATAGTAAAAGAAAAACTCTCTACCACCAACCCCCAAACTCCAGGATCATTCCCACGAGTCTCCAGTCTTAATAGCTTCTTTCGAGAAATTACATCATAATATTGATAGAGGTTCCTAAAATACCATCTGAAAACTATATGAAAATATAGTCCTTTTTCTTTTCCTTCCTTTCCTTTTATTATTATTATTTTTATTTGTAAAATTTTAGCCTTTTGCCTTTGTATAGCCAGGGTACTACAACTGAAAAGGTGGCAGGGTTTAAAGAAGCTGAATTGATTTTTTTCTCCACAACTAGCCACATAAGGAACCACAGTGTGAACACACTGAAAAAACCCAGATGACTACGAGTTCTGAGTTAGAGGTCTTATGGAAACAATGAAAGAAAAGAAGACAGGTTTGGGATGGGTCATAGTTTCTTGGTTTTACATTGGTCCAGGTTACCTTAGCCCCACCCCTCTCCAGGCTTCCAAGGTTGTTTGGCTTAGGTCCCAAAGAAGGAGGGCTGGGAAGGGGAGGAACCAGCAACAGGTATTACAAATCACAGTGTTTAACAAAACAGTGCTTTTCCCACAGAGACAGTAATGATCACATCTTTATCGGATGCCTTCCCCTAGCTCAAGTCCTAGTAACCCTGAGTGACAGCTGTCGGCTTCCCCACTAGCACTAAAGAACTGAGAGAATGAGTCCAAAGAGACTAAGATCAGAGCACCGGAACAGCTCACCCAGGGCTCTCTGTCAATGGAGGGATTCAAATTCTGGCTTTTCCAAGCCCTAAACCTCTGTTTCTCTCCTGCTGGCAATTTAGAGCACCTTTATCATGAGACCCAGAAAACTAAGTTAGGGGAATGGGAAAGAACTTGTGGGTTACCTCTAAAAAGCTTTGCAGAGGGGATGAACCCAGAATCCAGGAAGACTCTCAAAACCAAATTTAGAACTGGCACTCTGCATTTTGCTGTGGGCGGGAAAAACAACCATCAATCGTCACATAAGTTTCGTTTCATATGACATCAGTTTTGATTTCAATTGTGCCATTGTGGAATTTCAGATTGTATAATAGTTCTTCTATATCCAGAAGAGGCATTGAGCAAAACATTTGAATTGTCTTCTTAAAATCATAATTAGAAACATCTCCTGATCTTAGAGGAACTCTGCTATTGCTGAACATAGTTAATTTTACTTTATGATCTCAGGAGTCTTAAATGCCCTCCTCCTTTAGCTGACTCACTGGGAAAAATATTCTCAGCTGATGCTTAAAATTCCGTTACCAAAGCTCCCTGTCAGCTTAGATCTCTGATATCTTTCCTAATGAAAGTATGTGTTTATGGCAAAGTGTTCAAAGACTATAGAAGGATTTGAGGTAAAAAGAAAAACTCTTTCTACCACCGACTCCCAAACTCCAGGATCAGTTTTGTTCCTCTGAAACAAGACAAACTTTAGGCCAGTAAGTTATACTTTGGATATATGAGTATTTGGGGAAATTTTTTTTTAAAGAGAGAGTGATAGTAAGAAAGAGGAAGAATCACTTTTATTTAGTTTTTCATGTAGCCTCCATTGCTCCAACACTTCGTTGTGTTCTTGGTGCTGGGGTTCAAGCCCGCGTCCTTGCATGTCGTAACGGCTGAGCCACTGCTCCAACCCCTGGGGAAACATTTTGATGGATGAGTGAAAGATGATGCAGAAAACTAAAGAGATCAAATGTTAAAAATTGGGGAGACCAGGACTCTGGCCCCTTTCATGATTTTGCCCTGAGTTTACAAATAATTGGCAAAATGAACAAATGACTCCAATTGTTAAAATCGCCATTATCACCAGTGAAGAGTTGTCCTCTCCAGTGGTGACTCCTGTTTCCATATTTGCCCAAAAGAAAATTCCCAAAGAAAATGTGGACTCATAAAAAGAACAAGGTCTTATTTTATGGGTAGCATTTGATATTATTTTTAAGAGAGAGACAGTGAGAAAAGGAGAGAGAGAGAGAGAGAGAGAATCAATTTTATTTAGTTTTTCATGTGGCCTTCGTTGCTCCAACACTTTGTTGTGTATGTGGTGCTGGGGTTTGAACTTGTGTCCTCACACATTGCCAGGCAAGTGCCATAACTACCAAGCCACCACTCCAGCACCTATGGCTAGCATTTGGAAAAAGGTAAGAAAAGGAAGTCGAATTTGAGTGACCGACCCGTTGATCATTTTAATTTGCTAGTAGGTTCATGCAGTTGTTTAAAATCCTCTAAATCAACCCATTGATTCAAAGGATATTATTATACCACTTTGGAAACATTTAAGTAGCAAGGGGTTGCACAGCTGGTAAGAAATACGATTAGGCTTCAAACCTGAGTCTTCCTGGCCAAAGCTCCGATTCTCCCTCATTCTGCCTCACCAAAGCAGAAAGTAAAGTTCTGCTGGTTTTCAGAAAAGTGGAAATGCCCCCTTTCTGGGGGATCTGACACATAACTTGTCATCGATGTATTCATCCACTAGCTAGACAAACAACGAAGGAGCCACTGCTAGGGAGTAAGGAGCAATTGTCATTCTGAGGAACCAAGGAACAGGCTCCACCTTCGAAATCCAGTAGAAGCAGAAATAAAACTCTACTAAGGCATGTCTTGGATAAATAGGTTACATAGGTGATTGCTCAGTATTGGATTTTTTTTTTCTAAAGAGAGAGAGAAAGAGAGAATCAATTTTTTATTTTTCATCTGGTTCTGGATTCTCCAAACCAAGTTGTGTATGCGGTGCTAGGGTTTGAACTCAGGTCATTGCACATGCCAGGCAAGTGCTCCAACTATTGAGCCACCACTCCAGTCCTCAGTATTGGATTTGGGTAATGAATGTTTTATATGGAAGTCAGAGCTAGCACAAAACCATGAACGCAGTAGTTAGTGCCCTGGACAATTTGTCATAGAATTGAGCATGTATGATGCTCTTTCACTAAGAGACCTGGCCTCTCCGAACCTCAGTTTTCTCACCCATAAAATGAGGGAATACTGGGCAAGGTCATAACCAGCTACTCAGGAGACCGAGGCAGGAGGATCATAAACTTGAGGCCAGCCTGGGTAACATAGTGAGACTCTGTCTCAAAATTAAAAAAAAAAATAAGAACTAATGGTATAGCTCAGTGATAAAGAACCCCTGATATGTTGTTCAATCCCCAGGGCCATAAACAAAGGGGGAATAATAATTTGTTGGATCATGATTAAATGAGAGTGTTTTTGAGTGCCTGAAGTGTAAATACCAAGAAAATGCTCATTTTTATCTTTTATTGTTTTTCCTGCTTCTCTTTGAAATTCACAATCCGAATTCTACTTTATATAAAATATTACCGTATGAAGAAAGAGAGGATATACAGTCACTTGAACAAGCTTGCCTTTATGCAAATTTGTACACATCAGCATCTTGGGTTGTGTTTGGCACATGCAGATGTTTGGGCAAGGCATTCAAATGTGAAGACAGTGTAGCTTTGAACATGGCTAAGAAAAGAAACAAGGCTACGCTAAGTCCTGTGGCTTTCTCCCCAAGTGGTGCAGACAGAATAACAAGTAAGAATGAGGGCAGATTTGACTTGGCCTCTCTTTCTCTAGCAGCTTTTGTGTGGTTTCCTTGGAAGGTTTTATCCTGGCATTTTTCAGAAATAGAGCAGTTGTTTGGGATGATTACAGGCAATCACTGTTTCCCAGAGACTGAACTTTGTTCAGCTCGTTGACCGGCTGCTCCCGGGTGACTGACGGAGTGCAAAGCTGGTCCTGCTGTTTACAGGGATCACATCTTGTGAGATCTGAGAACTGTCCTGGACCTCTGGAGAGACTAAGTGGTGAGAATGCACTGAGAGGAGGAAACAGGCCCTCATTTGTGAACAAGAGGAAGGTGGGTGGTGGACTGAAATCCATTCCAACAGAACAGCATACCTGAGAGTGAGGTTACCTGACGGTCTAAGTAACAGATGTCTCTTTAAATCCATGTTTGGAATCAGTGAATATTAAGAAATCAAAAGGGGCCATCTGGGGCTGGAGCAGTGGCTCAGTGGTTACAGCGCTTGCCTGGCTTGAGTGAGGACACAGGTTCGAACCACAGTACCAGGTACGCAATGAAGCTACAGAGCAATGAAAGCCACATGAAAAACTAAATAAAAACCAATTCTCTCTTTTTCTATCTCTCTCTTGCTCTCTCACTGTCCCTCTTTCTCTACATTAAAAAAAAAAACAAAAAAACCATCTGAGTCGAGAGGAGAAATCTCCCTTGGACATTGTGTGGCTGCTGAGCCCTTTACCCATGGCAAGTCCAAACAGATGTGCTATAAAACACAGGATTTCAAAAATCTTAGTACTAAGAAGGAGTATAGCTCACTAATCTTTATGTTGATTACAGTTGTAAATGGTAATATTTTACACATTTTGGGCTAAATAACATAATTGTCAAAATACTTTCACTTGTTACTATTGCTGTTTAGAATGTGCCTACTGGAAAATTGTAAATTCCTTGCCTGTCTCACATTCTCTTTCTGTTGGGGAGTGCTGCTTTAGAACTACGTGTGGTAGTATCCCTACTCTTAATTCTAGTTAATAGTTACCTCCACTTTATGCTCCAGTTGCAAAGAGATACTTATCTAGCACTTCTCTACCCAGGGATTTTGCTTGGCTGTTCACATTTCCAAGACTGTGTTCCCCTAGACCTGCTCACAGATGGCTCCTGAGAGTGCCCTTTCTCCAGGTGCCTACCCTGGTGACCTGTTGATGAGATCTATCTGCCCATTCTCTTTCTCTTTTTTTTCTTTTAAGAGAGAGGAACAGTGAGAAATAAAAGAGAGAATCAATTTTATTTAGTTTTCCATTTGGCTTTCATTGCTCTAACACTTCATTACATACATAGTGCTGGGGTTCGAACCCAGGTCTTCGCACATGCCAGGCAAGCGCTATAACTGTTCAGTCACCTCTCCAGTCCTCTGCCCATCCTTTTTATAACACTTGTTTATCTTTTGAATTTTCCCAACTTACAATGGGATTACATCTTGATAAGCCCATCATAAGTTGAAAATATTTTAAGCCAAAAGTGTGCTTAATATACGTAACCTATTGAGCATCCTAGCTTAGCGGCACCGTGCCCTGCAGAGTACAGATTGTCTCCCCTAGTGATCATGTGGCTGGCCGTAGCTGTGCCTTGTTGCTACTGCCCAGAGTTGAGAGACAGCATGGTACCACATGTGGCTAGCCCAGTAAAATTCAATATCTGAAGTATAATATCTACTGAATGCTTTCACACAATTATGAAGTAAAAAAATCACAAATCAAAGCATAAATCAAGGACTATGTATAATGTGAGCCCATGATAGAGTTTACCATGTTCATGGCCCCATCTCCTGAACTCAGAACACTGTCTTGCTCATAGCTGGCACTCTGTAAATATTTTCTGAATGGCTAAATGCATCCACCTTGAATCTGATTAATCCTGGCACCCTTTATTCTCTTCCTAGCTGAGCACTGCCATGAGTCAGCCTCTTTGCTACACTGTTGGAAATGGCACAGATGTCCTGGTCTCTGCCCTTTCTGAATCTCTGAACTTAGTAGTTTTCAAATATAAAAGTGTCAGCAGCCAACAGAGTTGTCATAATACTCCATGAGCCTTTTGCTGCATTTTACCAGATACGCTAAGGAAATAAGCCCACAGTGACGGAAACAAGGTAACCTCAGAGCTTGCTCTTCTGTTTTTGAAAAACAGATCGGTCATTCCTAAGAACTATGATTATGGGCAGCACCAGGGCATATATTTCTAGCAATGGAAGACTCTAGATGAAGAGTCAATTTGAATTCAAAAGGTACATTTTTTCCAGTGGTTTTTTAGAGAAGACAGACCTCTTAATTTAGATTACAAAAGCAACTTCTAAGCCAGTATGTGAGCAGATGTTCATTTTCATTTCTATATATGCACTATACATTACAGGGAAGGGAAAAATACATTCCCAATGGCTACTCTGGGCTACCTCAGGTTTGGAGAAGGCTGGCATGCCAGGCAAGCGCCGGAACTGTTGAGCTACCGCTCCAGCCTCTGCCCATTCTCTTTATAACATTATTTGTCTTTTCAGCTTTCCCAACTTACAATGGGATTACATCTTCACTTATCCCCATGTTGGTTATTTGTATAAATATAGATAGATTTTATCTTTCAAAAATGACTAAAATAGTTTTTTATAAGAAAATTTAAAAAGACCACCTCAGAGCTTCCCTCTCTTTGATAGGGTCTACTTCTCACATCTTGAGTTTATCCACCTCAGTTCTGTGCCTCGACTACTAAAGCAAAGATCCTCTTCCAGGCTGGGGATCAAAAAGCAGGAAGTAAAGATTGCAGTCACTACTGGAGAATTTGATGATGTCATGGCTCCCAATGATAACCAAGCATATCTGTGTATACAACCATCGTATAGTCATTAGGGTTTTCTTTACCTCTGTATTTATTTGGGAAGGTAGGCTTTATTGAGGGCACCTGTTATAAGCAGGAGGCAATTTGTTTAACTCATCATATTCTATTCCCCAGTCAACTCTTCCAAGGTTGGTGGTGTTATTCTCATAAGATGCAGAAATCAAGGTTCTAGAAGGTTGGATGAATTGCCCAGGGCCACAGAGCTAGTAAGAGGCAGAGCCCAGCATTCAACCTCACCTTTCCAATGTTATGTTCATTTCACCACGATTTGCTACCTGTTTAGAAAGGACAAGCTATAATAACATGTTTTGCAACTGGCTTCCTAGCTGATTAAACTCTGTGCTCAGCGGCAGCCTAACTGCAGGCACCTAAGAAAAGCTTCTGCTATCCAAAAACATTTCCCTAACTAGCCTTCCTTGGAGCTTGACAGTCTATCAGGAGAATCTGTCCCATTGGGCAAGGCATCCCATCACCTAGGATCAATTTTCTTAGCCCAAAGACCCTTACAATTGGGCATTATGTAACATCATTAAAAATCACAAACGCCATTGTGGGAATTAGTTATCAGGGAAATACATCTAGCAGGCTTCCACAGGAATGAGACAAGGTGCCCTTAAGATTTGATAGGGAGGGAAAGTGCGGCAGAAAGGGTAGTTACAGAGAGCAGAAAGGAATCTCCTGCAGAGTTTTCATTATGGGAATGTGAATAATTAAGGGACACAGAGAAGCCAGATGCAGGAAAGAAAGATGTCACTAACAGAATCCATTGCCACCCAGGTCAGGCCTGAGCTCAGTTACTATGTAAATAAGGTCATTGGATGGGCACACAGCAAAGAATATTGGCAACTGCGTTGTTCATTTCCTGTGGATTACGCTATCCTTCCCAGCCATGAGTTCTACAAATAACTGCCATGTGTCACAGGACAGTAGGGTGCTGATACTGTACAGTGACCCCGTCAAGAAAACACAAATGTTTTCACTCATTTGTGGAGACTGGTGCTAAACCCAGGCTTGAATGAAAGGTAGTCAAACTCATGTACTAGACCCAGCAAAGACATAGTGACACGCAACCTAGGACAACCATAGATATGTGGGGAGGAGATAGAGGAGGTGAGAGAGAGGGAGGATAGGGAGGGATCTAAGGAGACAATCAACAATGTAGCATACTCTTTACCCCCCTGAAAATCTAAATAATACTTATGCAATCATTTAATTCTGGAAAGCTCACAATCTAAGCATTTATATCGCTTGTAGGGGTGAAATATAGAAGACTCAAGAGACTGGGGTGTGGGTGATATGGGGGCAATTCTGGTTTAAGAACAAATGAATATCATATTGCTACTTTATATGCATTTATGATTGTACAATAACTCAACTCCTTAATAAAAAATTTAAAAAGAAAGAAGACCATTCAAAAGGCACATTCTCCCATGAGTCTGCTCAGTCCCTTCCTCGGACCGATGGCCAGGACACAGCATTAGGACGTGTGGTTGGGAAGGTTGAGGTTGGTTTATGAAGCTAATGGAACTCACTTAGCACTGGGTTTCTAGAAGCAATCCAGATAAAAATATTGCCTTCCCTCTTGCTTAAGTGGAATGTGTTTGTTTTCTCACAGAAAAAGCGCACCTTGAAGGGCTCCATTGAACTCTCCCGAATCAAATGTGTTGAGATTGTGAAAAGTGACATCAGCATCCCATGCCACTATAAGTACCCGTTTCAGGTAAGTCCCTCAGGCCTCAGGCAGATAGTCTCTCACTCCCTGCACAACGGTTAAAACCCTCAGGCATCATGAGGGAAGAGATAACTCTCAGCCCCAGAACTGAGACCAAACCACAAGAAAACTGCTGTGACATTTATCATTCGGCAAGGGTCAAGTACAGCATTAAAAGGTCATTCTCTTGGTTCCCTTCCTCTCGTGTCTTCCAAACCTTGAGGAAAAAGTCTAGTTACTCTGCTCCTCCTGGAGGAAGGGAAAAGCAGACATCAGAGTTGCAGGCCTAATGTTCAAGTACAGTTTACTCGTGATTTGGGGCAACGGATTGCAGTCCTTGATTGTAACTTGCTGTAGATTTTTAAGGAAGAAAGATGCGTGTTTTGCAGAGAACTATCAGAAGGTGGTCATGCTGTTCAGCACAGTAGCCACTAGCCTCCTCTGGATGTTTAAATTAATTAAATATTAAAAATTCAGCTCCCCATTTGCACTGGCCACATTGCATGTGTTCAGTAGCCACACATGGCCAGTGCATACGGTATTGGACAGAGCAGATTGTAGACTCCTTCTCATTGCAGAAAGTTCTATGGCACAGAGCTGGAGGAAAGTACCTGAAGTCATTATCTGTCTCATCACTCGTGGCATTTATGACTCCAAATGTGTCTATCTCCTTGCACATCCCAGGGTACCATTCTTGCTTTGCCAACTTGAGGGGTGGATGTGCCATATTAAATGTGTCATAGAAAAGAACTTTTTTTTTTCCTACTAGAAAAGCGGCCCCCATGAGTTGGAATTTTCAAGACTGAAAATAAAGGGATTGACATGAATTTCCCAGTTATTAAAAATCCCAGTGACAAATGAGGGCATGAAAAAACTGATGACATTTAAAGATCTTTAGGTTAGTTAATAGTGTTGTGCTAATGTCAGTTCCCTGCTTTAAAAATGTGCTATGGTTACGTAAGATGTTATCAGTGGGGAAAGGTAGGTGAAAAGCATACAGGAACTCTATTATTTTTGGAATTTCTTATGAGCCTTTAACTATTTAAAATTTGTTTAAAATCCTGGTTACACATGTGTCATCTAAAAATGTATTCTTACACAGGCTGGAGGGATTTTTTTTAAATCGCTGAGAAATAAACATGGTTTCTAGTCAAGAGTAGAACTTTCTCCTGCTATTTTCATTTAACAGTCACTTGTATGGCTTAGAATCTCAGACAAGTAGCCTAAGATGTGGAGGTTTACCCTCTGAGTGCACAGCGTCCAAACATCTGGATAAAAAAGAGATGGGTTCCTTAATCATACAGATTTACTTATGTGAATGACAAATACTGAAGATCCTCCTTCAGCCAGCAAGCTAGATGGGTCTACTGCCAGTCACCCATCTTTGGGCACCCTGCTCACATTGGCTTTTGTGTGTCCTCAGGTTGTGCATGACAACTACCTGCTGTATGTGTTTGCTCCTGACCGCGAGAGCCGGCAGCGCTGGGTGCTGACCCTTAAAGAAGGTAATCAGACTCCTGTTCCATTGAGTCGCTGAGGCTTGGGTTCCACAGTGGAATAGAGTATGGTTTGAGAGCAACAGACGCCAAACATTTCTTCCTTTTGGTGTTGGTGAAAGTACCAAGTGTTTACCCCAAGGCCAAGAGTCAACAACCTGTATAATTCAGGGACTGGTCAAGCAAAGAATGGTTTTTATAAAGTATTATATAAGAACCCACAAAAAAATAAGTTTTGCCTCTTGTCATCAAAACCTAAAATGTTTACTCTCTGGCCTTTTAAGGAAAACGTTTTCAAGCCCTGGTACAGTGAGAAGATGTGGCCCTGGGGGTAAATGGCTTGGTTAAGTTGAAGGCCTGGCTCTTCCACTTATTGTTTTTGTCTTGGGCTAACTGCTCTGGGCTTTGGTTTCCCCATCTTTTAAACCAGAAGAGGAGGAAGAAATAACAGTATCTGACTCTGGGACCTAATAGGAGTAAAGCTTTTGGAACTAGCCTGGTCATAGTCAGTACCCAATAAAACACTAGCTAGTGTCTAAGTCTGGGATATAGAGCCAGGACACTAAGGAGAAAATCCAAGCTCAGCCAATTATTAGTGTGCAAAATTATAAATTTTGACTAATAGCAGCTGTTGGGTTGCTGTGGTAATGAGTTAGGACATGGAAGGCACTTAGAACAAGCACTGGATCAGTGTGACTACTACTGCCTTTAGTCTGGAACACCCAATGTGTCAGGAGATCTGGGTTCAGATATTAATCTGTCGCTAAGTAGCTATGAGGACTAAGGAGAAGCAAGCCCCTCAATATCTCTGGAGCCATGTCTCCTCTATCTGAAGAATGAGAATAAACTTCCAAGTCCTATCTACTTCCAAGGTTGTTATGAGTCTCAAATGGGATATGACAGGTGAGTTCTGGGAAGGCCGTGAAGTGCCTTCAGGAGTAACAGTCACGGGACAGATAGAACAAACACTAAGTAAGAAGTAATCGAAAGGGCCCCAGATGTGCACATTGGCCACTCCCCCTCTGCGAAGGGTTTACACGTGGAAGGTTGAAGCTGGAAGGAGCGTCAGAGGTCAGCCGTCTAGTTCCATGGGTCTTATGCTTTTTTAGTTTTTCCAATGGCAGAGCTACTTTTTTTCCTACCAGAATTTTATTTCACAGTCACATCTAGAAGGGATAAAATCAAAACTGCTGTGGTTGAACTGAGAAAGGTGAAGGTGGGAATTCTACTCTCTCAGCTGTCCCATTACCCCTAAACCACCTTCGCGGAGTTCACTAATGCAGTCTAACGACCTCATTGCACAGCAGAGGAAACTGAGGCTCAGGTGAGGGTCTGCCCAACCTGGGTGACATACAGCAAGCCAGAGGGAGAGCCAGAGAAGAACAAGTCTAACACAGGTTCCCCCAGCAGACAGCTTGATGAATTTACTTGCTACTTTTCTGAATGTTCTGGATAATATTTGCTCAGGTCACACAGCAGGGAGGTTATGAAGCTGTTGGACCTTGAGGGAATGCCCTGGAAATAATGCTCCTGTGGTGCCAATCCCTTTCAGAAACAAGGAACAATAACAGCTTGGTGTCCAAGTATCATCCTAATTTCTGGATGGACGGGAGGTGGAGGTGCTGTTCTCAGCTGGAGAAGCTTGCAACAGGCTGTGCACAGTATGATCCAAGCAAGAATGGTAAGACTGGGAATTCCATGTGTGTGTCTACATGTGTGTGTATCTGCGTGTGTGTCCTATGTGTGTTTGTGTGTGTTTCGGTGTGTCTGTGTGTGTCTGTCATGTGTGTGTCTGTCTGTCTGTCTCTCTCTCTCTCTCTGTGAAGGAACTGGGCTACAAAGGATTGAAGGCAAATTCTACATTTTCAGAATTTTCAGAGGTCTGTCTCCACTCTGCTTGTGCTCATTTGTCTGGTGTCTGTATTCCTCTGGCTACTTGAAACATAGTTCTCACACCCTCCTAGGAGCTCACTAGAAATGCAAATTATCTGGTCCAACCCCAGATCTACTGGATCAGAATGTGCATTTTAACAAAATCTCTAGATTTGTGTGCACAGTAAAGTTTGAGAAGCTCTGATATAACCTAGTGGTAGGAAATTTGAAGGTGTAATCTACTCAAATCTTAAATTATAGGGACAGCCTTAAGAAGTACATAATACTTATTTATTATTTATTTATTTATATTTTGTTTATTAGTTATATAGTAACTTTTATATTAAAGTGGCTTCACGTCACATATGTGTGTACACAAATTCAACCCTATACCCTTGGAGGAGAGGGGAAGAATAAAACTTTATTTTACTCCCTTTCAAACTTGCCCTTGGCCTACATCATCTCAGAGAAAAGGAGACTCTGGTCTACATGCAAAGTGAAAAGAGCAGAAGTGGTTTTGTGGTCTTTGACATCAAAGGCTCAGGTCCTGGGTACTGGACTGCAGCTTGATTTTATCTTGTGATGATTTTGGTAGCTTAACCTCCAATAAAATTCAATTTCACTTGAATACACTTTCATATGCATTAGGCTCTTGTTCCTCACAGCCATGTGGGGTAGATGTGTGATATTAAAGAAATGGACCTCTTGAGCAATTTGCGCTGGGAAGGGCTCTGTCAACCCGTTGCTGAATAGGAGTGATGGTCCAAGCAATCTGTATGCTTCCACTCTTTTCCTCCTAGTCTCTACTACCATACTTACCTTTACTCATTTTCATCTTTCTTTCTTCCTTCCTTTCTTTCTTTTTTTCATTAAGCTTAATACTTAAGACTGACTGCCTAGGCGGATGTAGCATGTGGCTGGATTTTCTGTGGCTTCCTGAGTCACACCCTGTCTCAGCACCACTTTAGAAACCACCACCTCTCACCTACCCCCATTGGGAAAGAAAGTCTTTCAAGGTCATCAGCCCATCAGCCTAGAATAATATTTTCTGAGCTTTAGAGGTCAATGATCCTGCACATTAGCCCTGTTGGTTCTACTCCACAAGAGCCAATATGTAATGAGAGAGAAGCAGAAGGTTCAGTGCGGGCGGAATGTACTACAACAGCAGGATAGCACAGCCTTGCCTCGGTGAGTATAAGCCCCTCCCAGAATCAGAGACACCATCTCCAAATTCCTGCCAGCACCTTGCTGTGGGACCTCGGATGAGTCATTTGGCCATCAAGGGTCCTAATGTCCTTGTCTCTAAAATGGTAGGAGATATCTTAGGGGCCTAAGATGAAATAATTCCCATGACCCCTTTGAACTCTGAAATTCCTTGAATCTGTTTCCATTTTGCAGTTCTCGCTGTGCATTTTGCAATGATTCCTTTGCAGCATGCATAGATGTTCCCTCTGCTGAGTGCTAGATGCGTGACTGAAGTGCTCGGAGCGTCTGAATGCCTCGCCATAACTACACTTTGGGAGCTCTGGTCACGTTGAGCTCCTCCCCGTGTGAACCCAGACCTAGCAGCTCTTGGCCACTTTGATGGGTGTGCTGTGCAGTCACCCTGCTAATGGTTTCTCTTGCAGCAACCCGCTGCCATCTCTGCCTCTCAGCATCTCCTCAGTTAAATAACCTCACCCACCATATATAGATGTGGTTACCATACTTTGTATGGTTGCTGGGAGATTCTTCAGGGTTGTAGAAAGCTCTTAGGAGAGCTCTGGCATTTAATGAGTTCTTGATAAATGTTACCTTTTTCTCATAGTCTTTCATATTTGTGGAGGAAACAATCTGAGGCAGAAGTAGGGCAGTTTGTGAATCTACAAAGCAGCAGCACTGACTGAGAAGAAATGATCCTTACACCAACCTCTGGCAACACCAGTTTCTGTAATGAGAGCTAACCCTAATCACATCTAATGCTGTTGTCACACTGAAAGAGAGGAAGGAAGGAAGGAAGGAAGGAAGGAAGGAAGGAAGGAAGGAAGGAAGGAACAAAGCCACAGAAAAAGAGACCAGTCACAGAATGTCCAGGGCTGGAAGGGGCTCAAGGCGGCACACTTATATTGACAGAGCTGAGGTTAGAACACCAGTCTCTGGCTCCAAGTTGACTGCTCAGTAGGAACCACACCTCTTATTATGTGTGGTGTCCTCATCTAGTTGGAAGCCCAAGTCAATACCAGCCTGCCTTTGCTTAAAGCGTTGGCACAGGGACAAGCTGCAGCATCGATGGGTGAACCTCGAATCTCCTCGACCACAACCTTGACACGGGTGGTCCCACTTCAAGTCCCCTTCATGGGATGAGGCCTCCCTGCTTACCCACACAGCCACCTCCCTTCTCTAATGGTTAAAGAGTCTTTGCCTTGGGCTGAAGCCTGTGCAGTACCTCCCCACACTCGCACGCAGGCTCCTCTACGCAGACCCACGGCCGTGGCCCGTTGACTCCAGGCCTAACTGTAGCAGAGCCACAGAGAAGAAAGGGGGGAGATGGAGATGAGGAGGAGAAAGGATGCAGAGAAGGAAAAAGGGAGCGAGAGATGAGGCAGGAGGAAAGAGGAGAGGGAGATATGGAGACACAAGATTAACAGAGAGGCAGACGGCGAGAGACAGAGATGGGGGCTGTAGTTTGAGGGAAGCAGCATATTCAGATGCCTTATAGCAAGTGAAAGCAGATTCCACCCCCCTCAGAGAGCAGCACAATGACCTCCCACCTCATCCACCCCCTCCTCAGGCCCACGGCACATCAGGAAGCCAGTGAGTCACTGTCCCCTGAGTCACTGATTCCCACTCCTGGGCTTAGCAGGTGGCACATACATTCGAGGAAGTCTCTGAACCTACAGAAAAGGGCGCAAGACTCATCTCCCCAATCAAGTTTTCCCTGGGAATACAGAAAGAGAAAGTCCAGAATATTAATTTCTAAAAGTTTCTGGTGTTTTCTAGAAAAAGGAATTGAAAACCAGCAGTGAAAGAGGTAAAAGACAGGTTCTGCCAAGGCCCACTCTGGTTTCTGTCTGTCTCATCACCTCCTCCTGGCCCCTTCCTCCTGTTGTTTTCCTTCAACTCCTCTTTTCTGAAAGGCCCCCAACCCCTGGTTGGGCCCACTGGGTTTCATGCTTATTTTTCTTTCATTGTTTTTTCTGTTTTTCTTGTTTCAGCTTCAAAGAAGCCTCTTCCTCCTACTCCTGAAGATAACAGGGTGAGTGAGTCCGAGCTCCAGGCACAGGTGGGCCCACAGTGCTGCAGGCCTGAGTGGCATCTGCCCAGACCCTGCATAGACAGCAGACTCTGTGACCCAGTTGGACTCTGCACGTTTCTTGTGCTATTTCCGGGGTCTGTCCACTCAAAGGACCACTCAGCTGCTACAGGTCAACCTCACTTTCTTACTCTACAATCACTGATAGTAAACTGCATTTACGCTACACTTTGACGTACGAGCATGCTGGAGATGTATACACTTGATAATGCTTGTTACAAAGCATTTCCACACTTTTATTATCTGTGTTAAAACTAAGTACCTCTTCTATCCACCTCAGAGGGTTATAGTTTTATTCTCATTTTAAAGCTTGGGAAAATCACACCCCAACAGATGTCTTGAGGCTTCCCGGAGGCCACTTAGCAGGATTCAGTTTTTGGTGTGGTGGTCCTTAGCTCAAGTGCTGGTTCTCAAAGGTTGGTCCATAGGGCAGCAGCAGCAGCAGTGCCAAGGAGCCTGACCAGCAACGCACCAGACCTCCTGCATCCAAACCTCTGGGGTGGGGCCCAGCAGTCTACACTGCATTAAGCCTCCAAATGATCCTAAGGTACTTTCAGGTTTGAGAACCACTGATCTGTAGTGTTCTGACTTTCCTGATTCAAATGGTACAGCACCAGACCTGGGGAAGTTTGCTTTATTAAGAAGACAGGGAGAAAAATGGGAAAGGACTGTCCCTCGCTTTCTGGTCATAGTAATAACAATACCATATTTAAGTACTTTACTTATATTCCAGCACCTACCAGTTCTGACTCTTCATGCTTCTTCCTGAAGAGTGAGCTCTGCTTTTATCCCTCCACAGCCAACGTGGTGACATTTCAAAATTGGCAGCTTCCCCATAAAGGAAACTCTAAATCCTCAAAGTCTCCGGCTGTCATCAGCCTACTCTGTCTTAACAGGGAAGAGATGTGCTTACTCTGTAGCAGCAAATGAGCTCGCTTTCCTTTACCTCCACTGGCCCTCCGAAGATTGTCTCAACATGCATCCTGTAGACATGGTCTGGAATCCCTCTGCCCTTGCTTGCAGATGGTTCCCTGTGCAATCCCACCCAAACCCCACCTCTCAGCCCCAGTCGGTCTGCCCTGCCTTATTCCCAGTGTCAGTGAAGAGGAAGTCCGTCACCCCTTGGACTCTGCCATGTGGCTTTGCAGACTGGAGGAGCCGCAGCCACACTGTTTTGAACCCTGGGAATCACTGCTCCAATTCAATCACACATCTAAAGCAATTTCCACATTTCTCTTACTCTGAGCTGCTTGAAGTCATTTCTCTCTTTACCTACTTTCTCTGTTACCTGAGGGGTAATGACATCTCCAGTTGGCATACAGAGAAACAGTGTTTCAAAGCTGTTTGTAGGGTTCTGCAGTGAGTGAAAAAGACTATGAAGAAGTCTTCCAGAGGGGAGGGTGGCTATTTTGGGTCAAAATGGAGAATTTCCATGGTCAGACATTCCAAGACCTCTCTAGCCTATGGGTGCAAACAAGGTCATGTTTCCCACTGAAGTCTGAATTCCAATCCCTCCAGGCCCCTTCATTTATAGGAGCTCAGCTCTTCATTAAGGCGCCTCCCAGTCAACACAGAAGCTTTTGAGAGGCCACTCAAGATTGTGTCTCTCTATGTCCTTTCTCCCCGACTCCCTTCCAAGGCACTCTATCCCTGCCACTGCCATCCTGAGTCTCTGGGAGGGCCCTCAGCCCAGGGATGCTCTCCTAAGCTGGGCCAGGAGAGCCCTTAGGGGCCAGGGTTGCTTTGATGCCTAAAGCAGAGCAGCCAGGACATGGGACGCTCATCTACTCTAAGCCTCACTTTACCTCAACTTCCAAGCAGCTCTCCTTGAGCCTGAAGCACCGCAGTGTCTATGAATGTCTTTCCCTGATCTTCTTACTCTAATCTAGAGGTTCCTAACCGTATCAAACCCAATGTTCCCTTTTTATGATAAATATTTTTAAAGACCCTTTAGTCATCCTGAAAAGAAAGTTCTAAATAATGCAATTTATATATCCACATACTTTTTAAAAGAATCAATAAATGCTCTATTACTGAATAGAAAAAAAATATAGCATGTTTCTATATATTAATATTGAGTCATAGACGTACAGGAAGACATAGTGAAATAACCAATTGCTTGTACCTATACATAGAATCCCACTGAAATTGACAGCTCAAATCCAACTGATACAGAAATGCTTTACTGGTGACCCAAATACAGTGTTAATACCTGTGATGTGAGTTTCCAAAATGGTGAACAGTTCTTGGTAAAGTTCTCAGTGAAGCAAAGTGTATGCTCCCCTACATGCAGTAGGTAGTGGCATTTCTGGGAAAGCCAGTACTTTGTATTAGATTGAGGCAGGATTTACCATTAGGGTCTTATAAATCATAATTATAAGCAGGTTTCTCATCAAATGAATGTTTAACAGGATATTCAAAAGTTGTACAGGATGTGGGGCACTGCAGAGCATTTGTAGTCTTGACCCTAGACCCATAAATACCTGTAACACACCTCAATTTTTATGACATTCCTAATACCCCCCAAATGACTATTCTCACCTTATAGAAAGATACCACTATAATTTGAGAAATCCACTCTGACCTTTCTCTTCATAGGGATAAATCAGTGAGTTGGACCTATCAGGGGACAAAAGCCATGTCACCATGTCATATCCCTCCTGTATTTCTTCAGGTGCCCTTGAACACAATTCCACTCCCTATGAGTTCCTGAGCAAAAGCCTCCTGTCCATCAAATTTTACCTGTAGTACCCAATACACTACCACCTCACAAGCTCCACAAATATCTGGACTTCAAATTTCAGTCTGGGCTACATTGGGATGATATACTATATCAACAAGACAAGCCTTTTTTTTCCTGTTAGATCCTGTATTTTTATACCACCAAATGCTTTAATGTACTCAGAGAACTTGTGACATTCTGACACTAAGTCACATTCCAGCCAGTAATTCAATCATGTCCAATTTTTCCTCTGTTCCCCAATCTGCCAATCTATGCCCAACCTGAACTCTGATGATTGTTTACTTTACAATCTTTTCTTTGTGTTCTCAATATTTTTTTTTCCAAGAAAGGTTAGAGACATAGGCTAGTCTAAAGTGGAAGAAAGGAGCCCACGTTACTAGTGGAGGGAGTATGAAGACTAATTCTACCTAAACTGGCTGTGTTCATTTCCCTCTCTGGGGCTATTTCCCCATCCTAAATGAAAGAATGAATTAAATTATCTTTCAGAGGAATTCCAGCTCCAATATGATTCTATGGATTAGGTTGAACCCATAAATCAAATCAACATAGCTTGGACCAAGTGACTTAATGTCAGCGGTATCCCCTTCACAAGAGTGTGATGCTCTGGTAGAGAGACTGCAGCATATGACACGTGCAGGTAGAGAAACCAGCAGACTTTTTGGAAAGCATGTGACTGCTTGGAATTCACTGTAGTGAGGATTTACTTGATAGAATGAAAAAATAATATCATGCACTGGTGTCCTTTGAGTTCTATTAAGCACCATAATTCTAACTCATAAAGAAAGCTAGCTAGCAGATTGTCTCTGCAAATACCCCAGTGGAAGGTGGGAGCTGGTGGGCTGAGCTGGCACAGATCCAGGAGCAAGTTGCAACACAGGGGTTCGCTTTGCACTTTACCTCCTTCTTATGTCTCTGCTTGGTTTTAATACCCATTCCCCAGCGATCACTGCAGGAACCTGAAGAAACCCTGGTCATCGCCTTGTATGACTACCAAACCAATGATCCCCAGGAACTTGCCTTGCAGCGCAATGAAGAATACTACCTATTGGACAGTTCTGAGATTCACTGGTGGAGAGTTCAAGACAGGAATGGGTAAGGCATCTTTGTGGTTTCTGACCCAGCATTTGAGGTGCAGTGGGAACAAAGAACATACCAGAATGATTTGTTCTTCCTTCCTCAGTGTGCTCGCCACACTGAGTGAAGAGAGGAGAGCAGAGGCAGGAGGAGGAGAGAGTGGTGACAGGATATTGGCTCTTCTTAGAAGTGTCCAGGAGGCAACCACTTTATTTGCTTGCTCCCTGTACCCATCTTAAGCACTCCTAGTCCTAAACTCATTTAAAAACCCCCTGGGTTTTTCCACTGACCTGGGCATTTTGGGAGATAGGCAATTTGTTCTGCAAAGCACCTTTGCTCTTAACTGTTGAAGTGAGGCTGAAGCTACATGCCATTTTAAAAGTGCTGATTTTCAATGGAAAGAAAAGGTGTGGAGAGATAATGCAGATTTGTGGTTATATTAGGAAGCATCAGAAAAAAGATACTGAAGATCTAGTTGTGACTGCAGTCATTGAAATATCCAAATGATTCATGGAGAAAATAAAGATGGATGAATAGCGATTACTCACCATAGAATTTTTGAATGAAAAAAAAAATCTTATCCGCACTTCACTAATCTGAACTACCAAATTACGGTTTTAACCTTCTAGACTAGTGCTTAGTTTAAATACATGAAATTCACACTGCTTTATCAAGCTTCATTTTTTTCACTTTTAATATTCAGGAGTGTTTAGCCAATCCCTTGAATATTCTCTGGAAACCGATTTGAATAACTACATAGGTCTAGCACATAAATGTATCCTAATTTAGCAAATTCCCTTGGCAAGCCTTAGGTTACTTTTAACACTTTGCAAATATCAACAGCACTGTGTTAACATTCTTGTAGTTAATATTAGGAGTTTGAATGTTTCAAGTATGAGGTTATTATTAATTTTAAAATATGTAAAAGAACATTCCAACAGTGCAACATCTGGGTAGCCTATACTGATATCTTATTAAATAGTAGCAACGGCAAGAACTAGAAGCTGGGGATATAGTTCAATGGCAGAGGGCTTACATAGCATGTGATAGGCCCTGGGTTTGAGCTCCAGCACTGCAAATTAATAATAGGCAAATAAATAATGAACTAGAGAGAAATGCATGTGAAAAATAAGCTATCCACTATTTGCCTCCCACATCAATTCCAAATGTAATCATTATTAATACACATTCTTGTGTATGTTGGACAAGAAAGTTATACAGATACAAACACATCCTTTTTCATTTGCCTTAAGATGATTCTGTTCTCTGCCTTTCTTTTAACCTTAATAATGTATCTCAGATATCTTTTTATATCACCATATGGAAATCTACCGATTTTTAAACCTGTTTTAAATAATTGCTTAATATTATAATGTATGATTAATTTATAAATAATCAAAAAATATTGTATAATGGACACTTACTTTCCAGGTTGATTGTTTTGTTATTTCAAACAAGGTTGCAATGAAGATTTTGCATTGCTCATGTATGTTAGCATCTTGGCAATCTTTTGACTATATATACATATATATGTATTTATACACACATACGTATCACATTTTTAACTATTGACACAGAGTATGTGATATCTTAATTTTGAATGATAATCTTCTGAAAAGGCTTGCCAAATTTACACTTCTCCAACAGGATTATGGAGGAGCCAACACTGGATACCATTTAACTTTCAAAAAATAAAAATATAAAGAGGAAGGAAGGAAAAAGCCAATCTGTTGGGTATAGAGAGAGGGATACAAATATTTTTAAGATTAACATATGACTTTACACCACTGAAATTTACATTCTCCAGATATCCTTCCTTAGGTAGCCTTGCCAACTCCACCATGGGGGTAGCGGGAGACAGAGGTGAGCTGAGCAAGATTTGACTGCTTCGATGACTGTGGTTTGAAAGGCAGGTGGTTAAGAATAGATCCCAAAGCCCTCCATCTGGAGCTTCCCTTTGTAGCTGACTCGTGTCTGGTCCCTTCACCTTCTCTTTGCCTGTTTTAGGGAGACCCATATCACAAGCAGATAAAGTGCCCAGATCTGCAAACAAATGAGCTTACTCAGAAATTCATCAGTTGTGCTAGAGCAATGGCTCGGCAGTTGGAACACTTGCCTGACAAGTGCAAGTACCACATACACAACTAAGTGTCAGAGAAACAAAGGCCAGATAAAAATAAATAAATAAATAAAATCCTCTTTCTCTCTCTCTTAAAAAAAAAAAAAAAAGAGAGAGAATTGATCAGTTCGACCAACTGACATTATTTAGCACACCTAATGTGCCAGGAAATTTTTTCTTCTAGGTCTTCCTTCCCCAAATGATCGTTTACTCTTTGTTCGGTGGCCTGTGGGAAAGCTCACCTCTGTACTTCAAAGGGCATTGAAAGGGACTTCTGAGAGGCTGGTTGGTAAATGGGAATTTCCTTGTTTTGCTTTGAATAGCGTGGCACATGGAGAGCACACAGATGGAAGAGAAAGGCCTTGGACTTCGGAATCAGCTACTCTGGTCATGTGACTGTAGTCAAGTAGCCCTTCATGAATGTATTTCCTTATTTGTAAAATGCAGAGGCTAGTATCAGCTTTTCTGTCTTACAGTGCTGAGAAAATCAAATGAGATGATGGAAGCAAAAGAGTTTTGTAAATTCTATGTATCCACATAAAAAGTAATGAGAATGAATAACTAATTAAGAAAAATTCCAAATGACACAGAAGGGATGGCAAATTTCAGAACAAGATGGCTTCCATCTTTTGGCAGTGGCTGCCATGTTAAGAAAGATTCTGAGGTCAGATATCCAATTCTCCAAAGAAAGGGTACCATGGTTAATTAGCCGTATCTCCTGCTGAAGTAAGATATAAGATAATCATCCAGTATGTGATATCTCTATTTGTATTTTCTTCACTCTTCAAAACAACTCTGCAATATAGATTACACATTGCCCATGAAACAGAATCACTACATGAAAATTGGCCTTATTTAGAAAAATTAAAACACTTTATGGAACAAAGAGAAAGAAAATAACAGATCTTTTCAAACATTAGCAGAGTGGTGAAGGATTTTATGTATAAAAGTTCAGGCACCTCATTTTACAAGTCAGAGCCAGAGACTCAGATTGGCAGGGGCTCTGTTCTCACAGTTCTGGTGTTAAATGAAATCACGGATATGAAAGTGCTTTGAAAACTATAGAACTATACAGAAATGTAAAACTTTTGATTTTAATTTTTCTTATGTTTTCATATATATGCAAATATTAATTCCTGCTCAAAAGTGACTTCCCATTCCCTAATCCAACCTGGATTTATTCTTTTTTCTCATGTGTATATATCTGAAGAAGCTCAATTAGGGAGGCCTTCACTTTAAAAGCTTGTGTCTTTTAGAACCTGTGGTTGGAAAGTCATTTTTAAAATTTTTAATTATGTTGGTTTCCTGGCTATAAAATTATAGCACTAAAGTGGAAAAATTACTGATATTATACACATGAAAAAAAGCTTCATTATTGAAAATGGAGACCGAACATTAAACTTTTTTCCAGTAGAGGAAATTTTGCAATGAGTAGAACAGCAAGCACAGCTTTTAAAGTACAATAGCCACTCATTATTTATTATATTCTACTTTTTAGTGGTGAAATCTATGAAATCTATTGCTTTTAACAAATAACAACAATTATTACTCTTAACATTTCTCTTATTTGGAAACTTTAAAATACTACAAATACCAAATTATGTCAGACTTTGACCTATAAAATGAAGACATAAAAGTTCTGTATTAGTCTAAATACTAATTTCCTTTTTACAGGCATGAAGGATATGTACCAAGTAGTTATCTGGTGGAAAAATCTCCAAATAACCTGGAAACTTATGAGTAAGATATTTTATTTGTTTTCTACAAATATGGTACTAAGGCATTCTCCCTTGGTTAAGAGTAAATTATTGATTGACTCTAAAAATACCAGATTGTTTCTTTTCTTGACCTAATGTCATCTCTCCTATTCTCTGCCCTATGGGACAATGAAGGTCCACCCCAAATAGGGGATGAGGGGTAGTCTGCATATTGCCTTTCTATTTTATCAAAGTGGTGGTTCTCAGGTGCCTGAGAAGATTGTGGTAAAAAGAAAAGGTTCTATTGAGGATCCCATGAATATTGGTCTTATTCAAAAAGAAATTAAAGAAAACCACTTTGAACACTAGATCAGATATAAACTTATATAAAACATGGTTTAATGCAATGCTTCCAATACCCAATAACACACAAATAGGTGTTACATATCTATTGAGATTGTGCAAAGTGTTTATTGCTAAGCTATCATTTAGAAGAGAGTTCATAGGATATAATTTTAATGAACTGTTGAATATTGAATAAAATTTGATTGTAGTATATAAAGTACTCACCATGTACATATATGCTCTAGCTCAGGAGCTAAAAGGTCAAGAAGTCACAATGTCACTGTAGCAATGTTGTACAGCTACCACTCAGGTCTTAGTTCATAAATAACATTCCCCAATGAAAAGAACCAGAACTTCTTGGAGAAATGGCTTGTTGATTCCAGGGTTGGAGCAGGGAAAAAGCAAGATGAACTTGGAATATTTTGTTGAGCCAAAAAATAGAAAAGTTTTCTTTTTAATAATATGCGCATGTCAAATGGACAAGGAAGTCATCTTTAAAAGGGTCTCGTTGGCCTAAATCGGGACAATTTGAGTATCAAAATAAATCACAACAGTAATGGAATATAATCCATTGAATAAAATAAGAATCTATAATATATAGATAGATTGATAGATAACTAAATACATAAGAGAATGCTCTTTTTTACAGTCCAGTGCCAATTAATGAATGTAGAAGGAATGAGAAAGTTTAAAAATCAACATGTGCAACTCAAAGTATCAATTACTCAGGCAAAAATTAATGAATGTCACAACTAAACTGATGAAGTATAATATATTTAGTATAGAAGTGAAGAACACTGAAAGACTTAATTTAATCCAAAGAATCAACGTTCATAGCAGTATGGTATTAAAAAGACATCACATGTCTCCTTGTGTGGTACAAGGAGAAGAATACCAGGTGCAACCTTGTTTTTGTGACATTCCTGACCCCAAAAATGCACAGCAAGAATTTTGTCATGAGAATATATCAGACAAATACAAATTAAGGAATCTTCTATAAATTAAATCAGCTGTGCTTTTAAGAAATTGTTCACTAAAGAGACATGGTGACTAAATGCCCTAGTAATCCTGCATTGGACTGTTAGCCATAAAAATATTTTGTTGTTAAAGCATATTAGTGGAAACTATTGAAATATTGATAAGGTATACGATTAGACAATAGTATTATATAAATGTTAAAATGAGTTATTTTGGTAATTTATACTTTGGCCATATAAGCGCATATTGCATTTTAGAAAAAAAGACAATGAAGTACTTAGGAGAAAATATCTACTCCCAAATGATTCTGGAAAAAATAATGATATGACTATCCATATGTCTATCTAGACAGAATGGAAAGGTAAACAAAATGTCAGCCACTGGTTTATCTGGTGAAGTGTATATGGGAGTTTTTTATACTATTTTTCAACTTTTCTGTATGTTTGTATACTTAAAATTTTTTAAAAAATAAAGTTGTCACTAAATATAAGAGCCCAGAACCAAGAATATGAGTTAATGAAGACTTCTATTAATTCATTAGGATCCTTGTTAGATCAAATCTAGTCAGATTATTCATTGCTGAAATTCTAATAGGTTCTGTAGTGGAGAGCTTTCATTTTCTTAAGAGTCTCTCAACCTGAGACTTGATTTGATCAAGTATATGCAAGTAGCCCTTCCTCAGCTAACAGAAGATTCATTAGTTCCAAGAATACTCAAGCTAAAATGAAATATGTTTAAATAAAATACAGTTGTTTTCTTGCAGTCAATGCCTTTAGAGAAAAAAAATAGTCATTTATTTCAAATGACCACTAAGGTGAATGGTTTTGTTTGTGCATTTAAACAGGATGTCTTTGAGTGTGATTGAGGGAAGAAACTAAAAATTTTAACAGAATAGAAATTAGTAGAGAATGGCGGAAACTGGGAAAAATAAAAAAAAAGTATATTCCTCCCCTTAAAGAATTTTAAATGATTTTCAAAATAAAATTCTGCACCACATACACGTGCATACACACACACAAAATACAGTCCATTGGCCTACTTATAGTTTGGACTAACAACTTTGCATTTTCCAGGTTATAGAATCTCAACTAGAAAATAAAATGACTTAGAAATAAACATCCAGATATTTAATATTCAAGTATATGTATAAAAGATATCCAGTGTGATGAGTTTTTATCTTGAACTTAATGCTATCTAGTGTCAACTAAGCTCTGCATAAGAACTCAAAGATGGGGCTTGGGGATTTAGCTGAGAGGCAGAGCGCTTGCCTGGCATACCCAAGGCCCTGAGTTCGGTCCTCAGCCCTGAAAAAAAAAAGAACTCAAAGATGTACTAGTTGCTGCCATATTCATAATTTGGCGAATTGACTGGATTCAGGTCCACTAGCTTGGTTTGGAGACACAACCCTAAACAAACTACTGTAGCACCCCATTATCCTTAGGGGGTATGTCCTATATTCCCCCAGTGGAAGCCTGAAACCATGGGTAGTACTGACCTCCAGACAAATTGTTTTTTTCCTACATGTGCATACCTATGATAAAGTTTCCTTTATAAATTAGATGCAGTAAGAGGTTACCAATAGTGTCTGATAATGAAATAGAACAGGTATAGCAAAATACTAAAACAAAACTGCTGTAATAATTACTCTTGCACTTTGGGGCCATCATTAAGTAAAATAAGGTTTACTTGAACATAAGCACTTAAGATCCTGTAGCAGTCTATCTGATAATAGGTGACTAATAGGTGGGTAGTGTACACACTGTGGATATGCTGGGCTAAGGGAAAATTCACCTCCTGGGTGAGACAGAGTTAACAGTGTGGGATTTCATCATGCTACTCAGAATGGCACACAATTTAAAACTTATGAGTTATTTCTGGAATTTTCCATTTAATATTTTTGGACTGTGGTTGACCATGGGTAACTGAAATCACAGAAGGCAGAAGACCAAATGAGGCACTACTGTGCCTTACCCTGTTAGAACTCAAATCTCTTCTCTGTAAAATGAAGAGTCAGACAAGATGAAGGCAGGCAGTTTGTGACTCTCTTGCTGCTGTTCCCTCCCTATGCACTGAACTCAATGAGACCACACTCTGATAGTGGCACCATTACCGCTGTGCCCTAACTGATTTCAAATGTTCAGCTCTAAGCATCTACTTCTAATTGCTTAGAGCTTTCACAGGAGATAAGCGTTATCTGGCAGCTCTCAGATAACCTCTAAAAGCCCAAGGAGGTATAAAGTCAATTCCACTATATCATGTTCAAAAGGCTCAAATGAATCTACTAATTCCCTTAACCCTGGCTACTCTCATAGCTAAGCAAGTTTAGTAAGTGGAATTCCTTCCCCACTTAGAACTTCTTTTCATTAATTGCCAAATAAAGAGCATTCTACTTCCTCTTACCTAACAAGTAACTGGGAAGGCCAAGACATGACTCAAATATTGTAATAGCATTCAAAAATTTCCCTAAAACTCACACCTACTCTTCTTCATCATTTTTATTTGTTTTCTTATTAGAAACCAATATCACGAAAATAATCCAATTATTTTGCAAAAGGTTTGGAAGGCCTGTCTTAAAGAGGAAAATATGAGAGTTGTTTTAAAAGGATATTTGCTAAATTCTCAAACTGTTATTAGCTTTTTATAGTTCTACCCTAACACCTCCTACTTCTACCACCCACTGATTTATGAAATAGAGAGGAAGACAAATGTTTTCTGAAGTTTTATTATGGAAAATTTACAAAAGCAAAGAGAGTAATATAATGAATGCCCCCAAATCCAGTTTCAACAATGATCAATATTTTACCAATTCTGTTTCATTTGTTCCTCTCTGAGTAAACATTTACTACCTGGAAATAGATTGTGACTTTGCCTCTGAGTTTGAAAACACTGATAAAAACAAAAAAAAATGTTCATGTGATTTTCTAGCATTACCTTTTATAAATAAACATGAAGACATTTTAAGTGTTATTTACACAGGACTTTTGCTTCATTCAGGTGGTACAACAAGAGCATCAGCCGAGACAAAGCTGAAAAACTTCTTTTGGACACAGTAGGTCATCTGTCTGTTGACTTAAAATAAATTGTACTGTTTGTCCAGCCATGCAGTGCTTGATGCCTAAGTGTGTCAGATTACCAATGGCTTTCATTTCTGGTGACAAATGTTCTGGGGATCTGCAAGACTCGGTGAAGAATCCTGGCTCCTGTACCATGCCTACTTCTCTGCCAGGTCAGGGGTCGGATTCTGCCTGGTTGGGTTGTGTGTCCGTAGGAAATACAGCACTTGCCTTAATTTATTTATTTAAAGAGAGAGGGACAGTGAGAAAGAGAAAGAGAGAGACAGAGAGGAAGAGAGAATCAATTTTATTTAGTTTTTCATGTGGCTTCCTATGCTCCAAGACTTCGTTTTGTGTGTGGTGCTGGGGTTTGAACTCACATACATACTGGTGCATGCCAGGCAAGCGCTGTAACCACGAGCCACCACTCCAGCTCCATTTTAATTTATTTTTCATCAATAGTTTTTTCTCTAAAGCAGTGCAATGGGAGCTGCCAGACTGATCTGACCTAGGGATGTCAGGATTAAGGGAAAGAGAGATGAGAAGAGTAAAAGCATAGTATGATGGGACAAGTACTGGGTTCAGGTCCATGTTCTGTCACCAGTGTGTGACTTTGGGGACATCCCCTCTTCCTTCTGGGCCTCAGTGTGTCAGTGAGTACCAGGTGAGTATTGCACTAAACCAGGGCTGCCAGTTACCCAACACTGCTACTGCCACTCTGCTCCTGGCCCTGGGGACACAGTTTTTATCATTGCCCCTGGCTTTGGGGCCCCAGGGGAAACGAGACAATTCTGAAGAAAGAGTTAGAAGATGGTCTAAGGTAAACTAAGATGAACTCTACAGGAGTTGGGAAGGATTTTGTGGAGAAAGAGGAAATGTCAGATTCCAGTCTCTCTCTGGTTCTGTGTCAATTCAGCACTTAAGCATTTCCTCTGGTTCCCAGGAGCCAGAAGAAAACATGTTAGAAATGCTGTGAAATGTTTAAAAACAGATTCCCAGGTCCAGCTCCAGATATGCAGAATTAGAATCTCCCAAATTAGGTCCTGGGAATCTGTATTTTTTTCAACCCAAACTCACTATGCATGCATAGCTGTTCAGTACCTGGACCCCTGCCCCAGCCTGTGTTACTGAGGAACATAGTAACACCTGACTAATAAGAACTAATTGAGAGGACTGCACAATTAATTAAAAGCCTGGGTCATACTATGTTTAAACAAGGGAAATTTCATATTATCAACCACACATTGGTTGTTGAAGTCTATAGAGCACCTTAAACAGCCTGCATCAATGATTAGCTAACAATGATTTCTATTTCATAGCAATACTTTTGAGGAACTGAAATACATTTTTCTTGCTCAGGTAGTTGAAACATTCCTCCTTACTAGTATTTTGAACTTCTTTGCCAAATTCTCTTCTCCTCCATAAATAAGTCCTGAGAGCAAAGAGTAGTAAGTTCCTGTCCCATTTAGTCCAGATCCTGGATAACTAGAATTGAATAAATTTTCTTGCTATTTTTTTTTTTTTTGCATTTCTTGTCTGCTATTTGAAATAATAGTTGTATTGTTTCATAGATGTGCTTAGAGTGTTCTTAGCTAACAATATAGGACTCTTAGGAGATGTACTGGCTCATTTCATTGTATTAGCCAAAACTTCTAATGTATGGCCCATACATTTCTCTCCACTAAAGTATAAGCCCTTTATCTTGTTACTGCTGCACCGTGGTGTCCCAAACTACATCTTGCACAAAGTAGTTGCTCAACAGATATTTGTTGGATGAATAAATGAATACGTCAAATGCTTAATAAAGGTTTTAAAGTTAACACCCACTTCTAAGGAGAACCTGACTGATTGTGAGCGTCATTGTGAAAGTTTTTTAAAATCCAAAACTCCTGGACTCCAGGCCTAACCAGTCAGAACCTCTGGAGATGGTACCCACATGATTCTGGGACTTAACCAAGTTTGGAAATCACTGAAAAGCATCTTCAAGTGTCCTGGCAATTCTTCAAATGTTGCCTCCTCCAAGAAGCCTCTTGGGCCTCCCCTTTTCCTATGCATGGGATGTGGTTTCTCTCACCTTCTAACCTCATGGCATGCCGTTCTTACTCCTCTCATGTCTGTTCTTGCTCTGCCTTAGAACTCAGTAGTTTCTCTTCTTTCTAAGCCCATCTAGGGAGAGGGTGAGTTCCTTGTAAGCATGTACTCCGTAACTCACTTAGTACACCTCGCAGAAAGATCTCACACGCTGGGTGTCCCCAACTTCAGACAGGAGCCTTATTTAAGGCCTCAGTTCATCATATTTCTGTGATTCTAAGATGTCATCAAAATGCAACACAGGCTTAACAACAGGCCTGTTTCAATAGAAGAAATTAAAGCTGGCTACATGTCAGAGACATTCTTAAAGTATAATGCAGCGTAACAAGGCCACAAATGATCAGTCCATCTTTTGACAATTTTTTATCATTGTGTTTATTGTATTTGCTATAAGGTCCCCTTCGAATTACACAGAAAAAAATAGAAAAACATTCCTAACACAGGCGGCATGTCTTAGATGAAGACAGACAATGGAATACAAGCTTCCAACAGAGGATGTATCATAGCAAGAAATGATAATGGCCAATAAGTAACCTAGTGGTCCTGGTTCTGGGATCCTATTCCGGGAATACAATCCTGTTCTATGTACTTAACTCTTCTGGCCACCTTGAGAAGGCCATTTTATAGATGAGGGAATTGATGCTCATTCATTTAATCAGGAAACATCTGGAATTCACAATATTATAGTTGGTTAGAATTCCTTTTAACAAGTATCTGGTCCATTTCCTTTGCATGAAAAGCAGGTTAACTGGGACTGAATTCAATGGCATATCATGGACTAAAGCAGGGATATATCTCTCACTCTCTCTCTCACACGCATACATGCACGCGCACACACACACACATACACACACACTCACTCACGGTTGATAACAGAATACATGAGCTACTTTCTGTTCTCCCATCCCACCAGGGTCATATAAATATTTCACCTCCCTGGCACATTTTTCTATTTTTAACTCTTTATTTCTCTAGATAAAGTAGTAAAAGCTAAACTGAGACCTTGGGTATCTTGTGCCCTTCTGGTAGGGCACAGCACAGTGCCCTCTTAAAAAGCAGAGATGTAAGTGACCTGATGTCCTTGGTGGTTGTGACCATCTCTGAGCTCCTGTAAATGTGCATGGTAAAGCACATGCTGGGTGCCTCGCATTCCTTACCACTCTTGGCTGCCTCAGCTCCAAACCAGAGCCCCTATCCCTGTCACTGAATGCCACCCACAGCAGCTACCAGGGAGGAAGCTCTGAATCGCCCTTGCTTGGCAGAGCTGACTGCAGACCTTACCTTTCCTCTTTCCAGTGTCTAAGGAACATTTTCTCTTATTAACAGCTGAGCTCTGCTGTAATGACAAAATTTTCTCAGAAAAACATTGGCTTCTTTGAAAGAACAACAACAAAAACAAGAAGTTTTTCTTAATTAGATGGGAGAGATGTTCACATATCTCTCTTCACAGACTGTTGAGAAATGTCTGATATTTTTTAGTCTCTGTTTGCCCCTTTAGAAAAATTTACGTATTCAGATGCAATCTGCCTCTGCTTGGAGTTTGCTTCTTTCTTCCTTGAGTTTTAACTCATTGCATTATTATAAATGAAGAGCAAAAGCTACTTATTTGCAAAAGAGAAAAACTGAAGACAAGCTATAGCTACCTGCATCACATAGATAATACCACAAAACCAAGTTGAGCAGAAGAATTCAGCAAATTCACTATTTGTGGCAGTCAATGCCCATCAACTGAGGAATTGGTAAAGAAATGTGGTATATCCATACAACAGAATATTATTCAGTTACAAGAAGGATGAAGTACTGATGCCTGCTATCACTCAGATGTGCCCTAAAAACAACATGCTAGGTGAAAGAAGCCCATCACAAAGACCACATATCGTATGATTCCGTGTATGTGATAGGCGAATCTATAGAGCCAGAATGCGTTCTTTGTGTGGAAGGTGTGCAAATGGGACTGAGATTTCTTTTTGGAATGATACAGTTGTTCTAACCTTATGTTATGGTGATGGTCCAACTCTGTAAATTTACAAAAAATTTGAATTGTACATTAAAATGGCATGCATTTGTGGCACTAACGTGTGGCAGTATTGTGGTCAGGACTGGGAAACATCTGCAAAGAGTCTGGTATGCGGTGAGATCTCAGAGGGCAGCATGTCTGTCTTTTTTACTCGTGTCTAATGGCAGCCCTAGAGTACTCCCTGACCCATAGAGGAGCTCAGGAAATAGCTGTGCAATGAATAAATTAAATGGTACCCGTACTACTGGAAGTCTGCTCTGTGCTGCACAGTTTCCATCCTTCCTCCATCAATGAAACGGAGCTGTGCGCATGAGCCTGGCTTCCTGAGTTCACGAACCTTCTGTCCTTTCTAACCATTCCAGGGCAAAGAAGGAGCCTTCATGGTCCGAGATTCCAGGACTCCAGGAACATACACTCTGTCTGTTTTCACCAAAGCCATTGTGAGGTACGGTGCTGTCTCTGCACAGCAGGGTAGAGAGAGACACTTCAGAGGTGGGTGTTAGGTAACACAGAGCAAAGTCACAGATAGAGGCCCACTAGAAATGGTGCAGCTTTCCCTGTTCCCTCTGATGGAATCAAGACCAGAGAGCCGAACTGAAGAGTTAGAGAGGGACAGAGCTGCACCCCAGCTGCACCCCTGGTTAGCAGGCCTGATGGCAGAGCTCTAAAAAAACGAAATACTTGCACTGGATGAATATATCATTTAATACACAGAGTATCGGAAAAAGATTTCCAACCAAAAGCAAAAATATGTAAATGCCAGTTTTGACTTTGCTAATAAAATTATCCATTTGTTGAGGTCTTACTTTGTGCCAGGAACTCTACAGACCATTTCAATTCTGAGAAGCCCTGAAGGCAGGCATTGCAAACTCACTTCACACAGAAGAAACCAAGGCTCAAAGAGCTGACGACACCTGGGCCAAGGGGGCTGATGGGGCAAGACCCTCACCACTTCTCTGCCCTTCTTTGGATAGAGCCATCTGCTTCTTTGTAAAATGCTGTCTAAGATCCTATCTGAGTCTCAAATCCTATTCTAAACAGAAAATTAGTCAAAACTAACTACTTTGTCAATAAGCAAAGTGCACTAAGAATTAATAGAAAAGTAATCTTCAAAGTGTCCTCAGGGAACGTTTATTGGAAGTCAGAAGGAGGACATAAGCAAGGCGTGGATTAAGGTCAGGGTTCAGACCAGAGTATAAGCACCATCCTAAAAAAGAACACAGGGAACAGCATAGGAGGTCAAATGTCTGCCATTACTGGGGCACAGTGAGGAGAGTGGCCTGAAACTTCATAACGTGTAATGGAGAGGAATGAGAGGTAAACCTGTGTTGGGGGTCACCAAGGCCACTCCCTTTGATTCACTAGGACCGCATATGCTGCTGATCCAACATTTATTAAGGTTTAATATAGCAAAGGGATACAAAGCAAAATCAGCAAAGGGAAAAGGCACCTGGAGCAAAGTCCAAAGGAAACCAAATACAAGCTTTTGAGAGTCTTCCCCCAGTGGGTCACACAGGACATGCTTAATTCCTCCAGCAAGCAGTTGTTAAAGTGCGTGTGAAGTATAGTCCACCAGAGGAGCTCAGCAGAGACTGGAAACAGGTTAAATAGGCACCCTCTGCCTAGCACATACCACAAGTCCAGACTTCCAGAAGGAAAAAGCATTCTGCATAAACCACACTGTTAGTATACGGATTAGACAGCCAGCCACCCTAGGCAGTTGGAGAACAGTGAGAGCCCTCCTGAATTCCAGGTTCCCAAAACACCAGCCAAGGGCTAACCCTGCAGGCAAGACTTTCTAAGGATGGTGTCCAGGCCTGATCTGCTAACTCTTTTGTTCAAAGTCATATAAGAGTAAAGGGGGCAAGAAAGTTTTCTTCAAAAGACACTGCCAGCAATCAGTTAATGTCTTAGAGTAGGGAAGACACACACGTGGCAACTGTAGTCCATTCCCCCATTTTGAGGCTGCAGAAGAAACAGAACCAATCCATCACAGCTCTGTTGCCAGCTGGACCCTGGTGCAGCCTCAGGGTACTTCTTAACACAACCCTGGGGGCACCAGGACCAACCTGCCAAACACTAATACACAAGTTGAAGTATTGAGTGTCTGCCACCCTTATGAGAGGTTAAGAAACAATGCTAGTAAGAACCTGATGCCAGGCGATACTTTGTGTCTCTACATTGCTTCATACTAATCTCTGCATCTGTTTCATTTGTTTAAAGTGAGAACAATCCCTGTATAAAGCATTATCACATCAAAGAAACAAATGACAACCCCAAGCGATACTATGTAGCTGAGAAGTATGTGTTCGATTCCATCCCTCTGCTTATCAACTATCACCAATACAATGGAGGAGGTAAGTGCTGGCAGACAGAGCTCGAGGAGGACCCTGGCTGAGAACTCAGACAGAAGGGACAAATGCCCTGCCTGGTTTCTTCATGCCAGATGAATTGGCCATAAATGACAACTAAATACCCAAGAAGACAAGCAGGCCAAGTATTCGATTGTCTCACACATTCCAATAGCAAACTCTGCTATGGAAATCATGGGTTTCACCCCCAACCGCCTGTGCTTATGAATCTTCTCAGGATGTGATATCAGCAATTGGACTTTGGCATTTGTTTTCTAGAATAAAAGTAGCTCTTGTACCAGATATCCCCCGCCCCCCTGTGATTTGGCTTAGGCAGTTGTTACAGCAAAGCTCTAACCATTGCCTCTGGCTTTCCAATCAACCCAGGCCTGGTCACACGACTCCGGTATCCAGTTTGTTCCTGGAGGCAGAAAGCCCCTGTGACTGCAGGGCTGAGATACGGTGAGTAGTGCAATCAGGAATGTGAGGCCTTTGCGCTAAAACTTGAAAGGTCTGGGGCAAATTCTAAGTGGACTTGTCATGAGCCGAACTGTTCCCCAGACTTTAGATGACCCTTCAAACAGCCATACGGTGTATGTGCAGATGGCAGCAGTAGTGGGCATTCAAACGTACACAGTGTGGGCATCAGGAGTGTATGTATGATCGCACAAGTATCTAGGCCAAATCAATGTCCTTTGGTTGTAAAGAGTTCATCAATGAAGTGTGTTTACTTTATACAGAGCACTCTACTAAATGCTATTTGCCAAATGAGAGATCGCAATGCCTTAGCACTGTATTTCCACCTATCTTCTGCAACTTTCCTGTGTCTAGCTTTTTGGGTATTTTGCAAGAGCTGTGAGCTGGTAGCATGCAGTATTACAAGTTTTGAGGACTGAGAGGATAGCCCAGTGGTAGAGAGCATACACAAGGCCCTGGATTTGATCCTAGCACCAAAAAACAAACAAAACAAGAAACTTAATCCCTTCAGCAGGGTAGGTATGCATCTCTGGCATAGCAGATCCTGTGATCCTTCCTTGCCTTATGGGACTGCTTTATCCACTTGGGATCACCTGAAACCTGAAGGCATTTGAGTGTATTCCTTGGTCCAAACTGTGTGTTGTTTGAGGAAGAAGTTTGTCTAACACTCGTTTGGGGTCTTATAGGTTGGTGGTTCTCAAACTTGGTGCACCCAAGTCTTCTGGAACACTTATTCTAAATGTCAATTCAGACCCTATGCAACACTTACCAAAACGTGTTCCTTGAAAATGGGGGGTCTAGGGTCTGCATTTGAAAAAGTGCCTTAGGTGATTTTGACACAGTGCTCAGGGGTAAGTACTTTGAGAAACTCTGTCATGGACTCTTCATTCCTAACGAGCTGCGTGTCTGAGTCTCTGCCTCCAAGAAGTAGAGATCTGGCTGCTTCTGGTACTAGACCAAGCATCAGGATAGTTATTCCAATAACTGTAAAATCCTAAGGGGTCCATGCTGGATGGGAGCTCAGAGTATCTGGTCAGTCCACTCTTTAGGTTGTTGGGAAAAAGTCTCCAATCCTTTTACTTGTGTATTGAACATTTATTGAGAGCCTGCCATGTGCCAAACACTGTGCCAGCTTGTGCCTGTGTAGAAGGCCCCCCTGAATCCACCTCCCTCACTGCCATGCCTGCTAAAGCTTAGCAGAGTGCTGTGTGCATAGCATTCTTTTGATGGGTGAATGGATGAATGAAGAATGAGTGATAAACTCAGATGAGATTTGCTCTATGTGAAAACATTTTAGAAAATGGTTGGGACTTTGCAATAATCCTTTTATTTATTTTCTTTTATATCTTGACTATTGCCATTCTTCTTTTCATGTTACCTCCTCATATGCATTTTCAGTGCTGTTAAATGCATATCCTGTGTTACTATTTTGGGGGAAGATAATTAACTATGATAATTCTAAGTATAGGATTTACATCATGTGCCATCTTTGAGTTATATTAAACATAGGTAAAATTCTAGATAAAGCTATGTTGTTTTCTTATAGCCCTACTCCTTATTATTTATTACTCTATTCTCTCTTTCTCTCTCTCTAGGGAAATGGGTGATCCACCCCTCAGAGCTCACTTTTGTGCAGGAGATTGGCAGCGGACAGTTTGGGTTGGTGCATCTTGGCTACTGGCTCAACAAGGACAAGGTGGCTATCAAAACCATTCAGGAAGGGGCTATGTCAGAAGAGGACTTCATAGAGGAGGCTGAAGTAATGATGTGAGTGGTCAAAACTAGGGTGTGCAGACACCCTGGGGAGGATGCCCTGTGCTCTGTTCTTTAAAAAGCTCTCTAATGCCATGTCACGCCACTTCCCTGTTCAAACTATGGCAATGGTTTCCTGTTGCACAGCAAATAGAATGAACCTCCTCACTTGGTCTCCAAGGCCCACCCTGACCCTGCCCACCTGCTAGTCTTGTTCCTACCTATTTCCTCTCTGGTCCATGACATGCCAGCCACGCTGGTATCTTCAACTCCACCCATACTCACTGGCTCCCTACTGTCCTTCAGCTCTTGGCTCCAATGACATGTTTCTGTTTGGGGGAGGGTCCAGACTGTGTCTGAAAAACCAAGAATGGGACAACATGACAAGTCAGCTATGTTTGGCACTTTTGGGAGGCTGAGTTTGGGCCATCTCACACCTTGCCTTTTTTTCCCCAGGAAACTCTCTCACCCCAAACTGGTCCAGCTCTACGGAGTGTGCCTGGAGCAGGCACCCATCTGCCTCGTGTTTGAGTTCATGGAGCACGGCTGCCTGTCAGATTACCTGCGCAGCCAGCGGGGGCTCTTTTCAGCGGGAACCCTGCTTGGCATGTGCCTAGACGTGTGTGAGGGCATGGCCTACCTGGAAAAGGCCTGTGTCATCCACAGAGATCTGGTATGAGCATATATGGCTAACACTACAGGTGCAGGATGAAGGCAGGGCACATCCCTCTGGAATGTAGAGCTAGCAGGACTGAGAATGCATTAATAAATGACAGGTCACGACCCTGTCCCATCCTCCCTCAGCTTCTTTCCTCCTCCATCCATTGGTCCTGGTGGGCAAGTGTTTCATGAGGACAGATCTTGGTTCTAATCTCAGCCTTCCTGTAGTTTAAGGCTGAGTTTCATTTTGCATGTTTCCAAAATGGAGCTAATAGCCACTCGTTCCTAGCCTTCTATGCCTCAGTTACCTCCTGGTAAAAATGAGGGAAATGGACAGTTTTTCTTAAAGTGTTATAAAAGGATCTGTCAGAATAACTTTGGAGTAGTCCTAAGCCACCCTCATGATCTCTGGTAGTTGGAGATCAGGAATATTCATTTGATTGCCTGGGTGATATGAAAGGAACTTTCAAATTCGAGACTCACTGGAGTCTTATCTCCAAGGTTCTTCCAATGCAGCCTGCTGTTTCTCTCTATGGAGAAGTAACTTTAAGGTGATTAACAACTTCAAAATATTCTTAACCCACCACGTGGGAGGCTTTCTTCTTGTCATCCCTGGCGTCAGTGTTTCCTTTCGTGTCAGTTTCACATCGGGTTGCGTTCAGCTTTCTGGCTAACTTCCAGCAGGCGCTGGTGAAGCTCCGTGGACGTTTGCAAAGCTCCTCCGTGCCCTCTGCAACACACACAGAAAGCAAGGACAAATAATGAGAGGCTCCTGAATTATTGCTTAGCTACCAACAATTTTCCTTTCTCTTTTGTTTGCCCATCTCCTTTCCAGGCTGCCCGAAATTGTTTGGTGGGAGAAAACCAAGTCATCAAGGTGTCTGACTTTGGGATGACAAGGTAACACGGGGAAGTGGTGCCAGCTAAGTGTCAAGCAGTGTGACTGGAGCTCCTGAGCAGGCTGACCTTCTCCTGTGCTCTCCCCAGGTTCGTCCTTGATGATCAATACACCAGTTCCACAGGCACCAAATTCCCAGTGAAATGGGCATCCCCAGAAGTGTTTTCTTTCAGTCGCTATAGCAGCAAGTCGGATGTGTGGTCATTTGGTGAGTTTCCTCCAGGCCCCACCCCCAGGCCATCTGGGACCTTGCGGAGCAGCTCTTTCCTTAGTCAGATATGGACAACTCTACTTGCCCTGACCCCTGCACGTCAAGGGCATCACACTGAGGGCCCATGTAAGCACAGCCTTTCCTAGAAATGTGTGAAGAGGTTCTTATTATTGTATTTGTTCCTAGAGATCTTTGAAATGGCAGAGAGATAAAACAAGTGAAAACAGGATTCTGGTGGCAGTTGCTATGAGGTGAAACACCAGAAGAGTCAGCAGATTAGAATACAAGCTCCTTGAAGGCAGGGACCATGTTTTATCCAACATTATACTCCCACATATAACCCTCAATAAGTGTTTTATTCATTCAATTACAATTTATTCAATTTATTGAGCATCTACTACATGTCAGGGGCTAATATTAGGGTGGAAGCTGCAGTAATGCCTAGGACAGAAGTTTCTTTTTGTAACCAAATTTTAGGGAGGATAGGAAACAGATAACAATCACAGCTTTGTGCACAGATACACACAAAAATATACCAGATGATCTCTTTGATTTTGATTACAATAAGGATTATCCTTTGAATAGGAACTGCTTTGAGCAGTCTTGCTATTCTCTACAAATTATTTGCTAAGAATTTACTAATCATAGAAACAAGGGGGTGGGTGGCTAATTAAATATCATAGGAAAGAACCCATTTAAAAATCTTTGGCATTTTATTTTTTAAATTTTTAAATTTTTTAAGGAGTTGAGTTATTATACAATCATGAATGCATGTAAAGTAGCAGTATGACAAGCATTTGTCCTTAAACCAGAGTTACCCCCACATTGTCCATACCCCAGTCTCTTGATTCTTCTATATTTCACCACTACAAGTGATATAAATGCTTAGATTGTGAATTTTACAGAATTAAATGATTGCATAAGTATTGTTTGGATTCTCAGGGGGGCAAAGAGTATGCTACATTGTTGATTGTCTACCTGGATCTCTCCTATCCTCCCTATCCTCCCTCCCCACTGCTTATCTACGGTTCCCCTGAGATTATGTGTTATTACACCTTTGCTGGGTCTAATACATGAGTTTGACGACCTGTCACACAAGCCTGTGTATCTTAGGCATTTTAGAATGTCCATTTTCGAGAGTTTGTTAATTATGAGTCCTTATGATTTCTGCATTAAAGCAAGGCCCAGTTCAGCAGTTTTAGCTGCTCCTTTGTTAACCAGGTTTAAGTTATGGAATGAACTTGGAAGAAGTTGTCCTGAGTTCATTCTTGAATGACTATCCTCTGCCCAGTGCATGTAACTAGGGAGGTTAAAGCAAATATGTAGCCATTTTTCTGTAGGTGACAAAGCTGATTACACTGTGCCAAGCTGGGGCCACCCAAAGAGATGTTTGGAGCAGTGACCACACTGGCACCTTCACCTTCCAACTCCAGATGGGGCTCATTCATCCACAGGGTGTTGCCTGGGAATTTTCTGCTATATTTTCTAATTAGAGGGTTAGGCTGAAATTTCCCCCCTCCCTGAGATGTGTTACCTGAGGAGAGTCAGAAATGAGGCTGATGGATGCGTACAGAGTAGAAATGGCCCAGTGAAGAAAGGTGTGAGGAGACCGGGTGGCAAGCCTGAGAGCAGAGACCTGGGTAGGCTGAGCTACCTGCCGGCCTCGGCCCATCAGACTTTAAATATATTATTTTTGCCCTAATCAGCCATACTGTTCTGAGCAAGTTAAGTAACATGTTTGAGCTTCATTCTGTTTCATCATCTACACACCAGGTTTGAGATTTCTTGAAAATCAGACCCAAGTCCAAACACACATTCATTTGTTTCATATGCATTTTATACACCTAGACTGAAGGTAATATACTGTGTGTGTGTGTGTGTGTGCCTAAACATGTGGTACTGAGGATTCAACACAGGGGCACTTTACCACTGAGCTACACCCACAGCCATTTTTATTTTTTAAATTTGAGACAAGGTCTTGCTAAATTGCTCAGAGTCTTGCTAAGTTGCTGAGGCCGGTCTTGAACTTGCAATCCTCCTGTCTTGGGCGACTGAGATGCTGGGATTACAGGCATGCATTATCTCACCTGGCTATCACATTTTTAAATAACTTATGCAAGAAACAAAGATTCCTGGTGTGAAATATTCCACATGCAGTTTCATGTTAATACTCAAACAGTTTTAACTTCAGTGCATTTGGATTTTTGGTTTAAGGATGCTGAACCTGCATTTTTTTAAAAAATCATATTGAGTTCACCTTTTGAAGTCTCGATTTCTGGTTTGTTTTTAAGGATCAGAAAACGGGACAATCCTGAGCTCTGGTTTCTACGTGGTGTACTTCTGCTGGAGCCCAACCATAGCTGTCCCGTCATGATAGAACTTTTGATCTTTGGTTTGCCAGTCCTCACCAGACCCCATGTCTGCATGTCTCCCACTTCCTTCATCTATGTCTTGTGTACGCATTTGAGTTTTCATTCCCTGCAACTGTCAGTTGTAGCTTTTGAGTTGCACGTAAGAAAGAGCTGAGTTTAAAAATTCTTTGTCTCCAGGAAGGTTGGGAGATTTCAGTTCTTTAAAAACAGGACAAAATAATAAGTAAATAAATAAATGGCAGGCCTAATAAGCCTCAGGAGGGCTTGCTTCCTACTTCTGGGAGTCTGGAGGGACAGACTTGAATGGTAATGCCAAGGAGTCTGATTTCTAGAGGTGGGTTTCTTTTTCTGTTTGTTTGCACCTTGTGGACTTTGTTCTTAGCTGTGCTGTGCTCATTGCTGCTTGTAGGTGTGCTAATGTGGGAAGTCTTCAGCGAAGGCAAAATCCCATATGAAAACCGGAGTAACTCGGAGGTAGTAGAAGACATCAGTACTGGATTTCGGTTATACAAGCCCCGACTGGCCTCCTCCCACATCTATCAGATCATGAATCATTGCTGGAAAGAGGTCAGTAGATGAAGTGGCTTCCCCCTACATTATAATACATGATGTCAGGGCCTACTCCAGAGGATGGTGCCCTCTTGGAAGAATGAGGTAGTAGGATTGATTGACAGATTAGGAGGAAGGTAACTTTGAGGATCTTCACATTTTTCAAAGTATTATTTTTTTTTTAAGAGAGAGGGACAGTGAGAGAGAAAGAGAAAGAGAGAATCAATTTTATTTCGATTTTCATGTGGCCTTCATTACTCTGCTGGGGTTCGAACCTGAGTACTCATGCATGCCAGGCAAGCACTATAACTGCTGAGCAATGGCTCCAGCCTTAAATTATTATTTTAATTGTACATATGTTGGGGCATAGTGTGGTAATTTGATACATGCATACAATGTGTAATGATCAAATCAAGATAGTTACCATTTCTACCAACCTAAACTTTTTAAAAACAATTTTTGATTGACAGAGTAATTGTACATGTTCATGGGATACAGTGTGATATTTCAATACATGAATACAGGGTGTGCTGATTAAATCAGGGCAATTGACATTTCCATTCCTTATCACTACTTTGTGTTTGGAGCCTTCACACACTGCTCTTCTAGTATTTTTTACAAGATATGTAATAGGCTATGGTGAATTATAGTCACCCCACTGTGCTGTGAGACAAAAGAACATATTCCTTTTATCTAATTATGTTTTGGTACTCATTAACCAATCTTCCCCATTCTCCTTCCTTCCACCCTTCCCAAATTCTAGTAATCTCCATTGTACCATTCCCATTGACTTTTTAACCTTCTACCTATGTGAGAGAACAAGCAGTATTTGTCTTTTGGTGTCTGACATTTCACTTGACATAATGTCCTCCAGTTCCATCCATGTTGCTGCAAGCGATAGAATTTTGTGCTTCATAATGGCGGAATAATATTCCATTGCATGTATATACCACATTTTCTTTATCCATTCTAAGCTGATTCCATACCCTAGCTACTGTGAATGGTCCTGCAAAAAACAAGAGTGAAGGTATCTTTTGATTAGCTAATTTCATTTCCTTTGATATGTGCCTAGAAGTAGATCATATGGTAGATCTATTTTTAGTTTTTTGAGGAAGCGCCATACTGTTTTCCATAATGGCCTTATTAACTCACATTCATACCAGCAGGGTATGTATTTTCTTTTTTTCATATCCTCACCAGCATTTGTTAGTTTCTGTCAATTAACTGTACAGACTCCCCATTCCTAACAACATTAACAGCAACATTAAAAACTATTCAATTTGTTACATAATATCACAAGCCATTAGTATAGTTTCAAAGAGGAGGCTATGTGAACACCCTCCTCAATTTGCTGAAAAGAAAAAAATTATAAAACCATGAAAAGAGCAGGAAGTTAGTTCTATAGACAGAGGAAGAGAAGCTCACTTTTACTAAGAAAATATTAAAATGGCTTAAAGTTCATATGATCCATTCAGCAATTCAGAATTTGGAGTCATTTCATACCCTCCCCAATGGCTCAATAACCCCATCCTTAATTTGTGAGCTCTGCTTTGAGCCACATCAGTGTAATTCTTAGGTGTCTTTGGTGAATTACAAAATTGTGAATTTCAGTCAAAGTAGAAAATAGCTGAAGGAGAGAGTTAATAAAAATTTAGATCATTGGGGCTGGAGTGGTGGCTCAGTGGTTGCAGTGCTTGCCTGGCATGTGCAAGTTCATGAGTTTGAACCCCAGTGCCACATACACAGCGAAATCTTGGAGCAACGAAAGTCACATCAAAAACTAAATGAAATTGATTCTGTCTCTCTCTCTCTCTCTCTCTCTCTGTCCCTCTCTCTTTAAAAGAAAAAAAAAGAAAAAAACAAACAGATCATTGAAGGACAAAAAGGTGAATGCAAATATATATATATATATATATATATATATATATATATATATAATCTCCAAGATTAGCAGTAAAACTGTGGTAATATATAAAGCAGTTGGATTTTGTCAAAGCTTTACCCTTTCTTTACCATTGATCTTAGACAGTTCTCTGAACCTTATTTTTCCTTCCTATAAAATCTTTAAATAATCCCTGGTCTGCAAGTTCTTAGAGTTTTTTATAATCAAAAACAAAAAACAAGCAATAATGACATGAAAATGGCACAAAACAAGTCTAATTTTCTCCATAAGGATTAAATACTATAATAATATTGAGAGTTGATCTTCGTTTAGCACTTATTTTTTCTCTTTCAACGTTTTTAAGTTTTTAATTTAATGAACCTTATTTTTTATTGGTACATTAAAGCTGTACATAATAATGGCATTTGCTGTTCCATATTCATGCATGCACACAATACAACAATGTGATTTGGCCAACATCCCACCTGAGCATGCCACCTTTCTCTTCCCTCCCATGGTCCCTTTCTTCTGCTGATTGGTACAGAATAAGCTTTTCTCCCCCTCCCACCCTGGACCCTCCCTTTTCACCCTCCTATCCTTCCTCCCCATTTCTCTTCTATTCCTCTACTTTACCAGACTTCCTTTAGTTCGTGTATTGATTTGCATGGTTCTTTATTTAATCCTATCTTTCCCTCCCCCATTCCTTTATTTTACTCCAGTTTCCATTGATGAGAGAAAACATGACTTTTGAGTTTCTAGTCTGGCTAATTTCATTAATATCATTAGCATGATATTCTCCATTTCCATCCATTTGCCAGCAAATGCCATAACTTCATTCTTTATTACAGCTGAGTAGAACTCCACTGTATGTATGTACCACAATTTCTTAATCCACTCATTTAGTGATGGACATCTGGGCTGATTCCATAATTTAGCTATTGTGAATTGTGCTGCTATAAACATTGATATGGCTGTGTCACTGTAGTATGACAGTTTCAGGGCCTTTGGGACAATCCCTAGGAGTGGGATAGCTGGGTCATATGGTGGATCCATCCCTAATTTTTTGAGGAATCATCATACTGCTTTCCAGAGGGGTTGAACTAGGATGCCATCCCATCAACAATATAGAAGTGTTCCTTTCTTCCTAGCCAACGTTTATTATGATTCATGATCTTGATCTTTTTCCATTCTAACTGGAGTGAGATGAAATCATAATGTAGTTTTGATTTGCATTTCTCTGATTGATAGAGATGTTGAACATTTTTTTGTGTATTTTTTGGCCATTTGTGTTTCTTCTGTTGAGAAATTTCTGTTCAGTTCTTTTTCCCATTTGTTAATTGGGTTATTTTATTTTGTTATTTGATGTTAAGGTTTTTGAGTTCTTTGTACATTCTGGATATTAGACCTCTATCAGAGGTGTAGCTGGCAAAGATTTTCTCCCATTCTGAAAGTTCTCTTTTTCACAGTCTTAATCATTTCCTTAGCTGCACAGAGCTTTTTAGTTTAATGGCATCCCACTTACTGATTCTTGGTTGTATTTCTTGTGCTTTGGGGGTCTTGTTGAGGAAGTTGGTTCCAGCTTCTATATGATGTAGTGTTGACCCTATGTTTTCTTTTAGCAGTTGTAGGGTTTCTGGTCTGTTTTCTAAGTCTTTAATCCATTTTTATTTAAGTTTGTTTTTTTTAAAAAACTGCTTTATTGAAATATAATTAACATACCATGAAGTTCACCTATTTAAAATATACAATTTGGTACAATTCACAAGGTTGTAAAACTATCACCATCATCTAATTGATTTAAGTTTTGTGAATAGTGATAAATAAGGATTTAATTTCATTTTTTTACATAAAACTATCCAGTTTTCCCAGCACCATTTGTTGAAAAGGCTGTCCTTTCTCCAAGATGCAGTTTTGCCTCCTTTGTCAAATATCAGAAGGCTTACGTTTGTGGATTTGTCTATGTGTCTTCTATCCTATTCCATTGGTCTTCCTGTCTGTTGGAACCAATACCATTCTGCTTTTGTTACTACAGAAATGTAGCATAATTTCAGATCAGGTATTGTAATGTCTCCTGATTCACCTTTCTTGCTTAATATTGCATTGGCTATTCTGGTTCTCTTATTTTTCCAAATGAATTTAAGAATTTGTTTTTCCAATTCTGTGAAGAATGTCATTGGTATTTTGATGGGGATTGCATTGAATCTGTTTAGCACTTTTGGTAGTATGGACATCTAATTCTGCATATCCATGAACATGGGATGTCTTTCCATCTTCCAAGGGCTTCTTCAATTTCCTTCTTCAGTGCGCCATAGTTTTCAGATTAATTCCCAATTTTTTTAGGTTATTTCATATTGGGATAGTTTTCCTGATTTCTTCCTCAACTGATTCACTGTTAAGAGAATAGGAAAGCTATTGATTTGTGGATGTTGATCTTGCATCCTGCAACTTTACTAAATTAGTTTATAGGTTCTAGAAGTCTTCTGCTGGAGTTCTTTGGATCTTCTAGATATAGGACCATATCATCAGCGAACAGAGATAGTTTGACTTCTTCTTTACCTATTGGTATGCCTTGATTTCTTTTTCTTGCCTGATTGATCTGGCTTGTATTTCAAGGACTATATTGAATAGGAGTGGTGGGAGTGACAATCTTGTCTTCTTCCTGAATTTAGTGGAAATGCTTTCAGTTTTTCTCCATTTAGCAGAGTTCAAAGATTTTGAAAAATGCACAATGCCATGTGTTCACCATTACAGTATCATATAAAATAGCTTCAGCACCCTATAAACTACCTGTGCTCCTCCTCTTCATCCTTTCCCCACCCCCAATCACTGGAAACTACTGATTTTTTTACTGTCTCCATAGTTTTGCCTTTTCTAGAAGGTCATATAGTTGGATTCATAAAGTATGTAGTTTTTTTCAGAATGACTTCTTTTACTTAGTAATATGCATTTAAGGTTGTTCCATGTCTTTTCTCGGTTTAGTGCATTATTTATATTTATTGGAGAATAATATTCCATTGAATGGGTATACCACAATTTGTACATTTACCTACTGAAGGAAATCTTGGTTGCTTTCAGTTTTCAGCAATTATGAATAAAATTGCCATAAATATTTACATGTAGATGAACCCATTTATGTGGATCTATTTACGAACATAAATTTTTTAAAAAAAAAAAGAGAGAGGGACAGGAGGGAGAGAGAGAGAGAGAATCAATTTTATTTAGTTTTTCATGTGTCCTTTGTGTTGCTTTGACACTTAGTTGTGTACACGGGTGCTTGGGTTTGAACTCGCATACTTGCGCATGCCGGGCAAGTGCCCTAACTGCTGAGCCACCACTCCAGCCCCTGGACATAAATTTGTAGCTCAGTTGGATAAATGCCCAGTAGTGTGACCATAGTTGGACTATGTTTAGTTTTGTAAGAAACTGACAGACTGTCTTTAAAACTAGCTGTACCACTTTGCATTCCCACCAGCGATGAGAGTTCCTGGCATTCCTTCATATCCTTCAGTATTAGTCATGTTAGATTTCACCCATTCTTATAGCTGTATAGTGGTAATTCATTGTTGCTTTAATTTCCCTAATGACATGTGATGTTGAACATCTTTCCATGTGCTTATTTACGGTTTGGGTATCTTCTTGGTGAAATATCTGTTCAGATGTTTTGTCTGTTTTTCAATCAGGTTGTTTTCTTGTTGTTGAGTTTTAAGGCTTCTTTTTGTTTTGGATGAAGAAAGTCCTTTATTGAATACATGCTTTGCAAATATTTTCTCTCAACTTATAGTTTATTTTTTTCTCTGTAGCTTTTTAAATACTTAATAGTGCATTACAGTTACGCATAACATCTTTGTGTTTTTTATTTATTTATTATTTTTTTTAAAGAGAGAGAGACAGAAAGACAGAATCAATTTTTTATTTAGTTTTTCATGGATTTTCATTGCTCAGACACTTCGTTGTGTACGTGGTGCTGGGGTTTGAACCCACGTACTCGCGCATGCAAGGCAAGCGCCGTAACCACTGAGCCACCGCTCAGCCGCCATCTTTGTGTTTTTTACAGAACAAAAGTTTTTAATTTTTTTAAGAGAGAGGAACGATGAAATAAAGAAAGAATCAATTTTATTTATTTTTTCATGTGAATTTCATTGCTTGAACACTTTGTTGTGTACGTGGTGCTGGGGTTCAAACCCACATCCTTGAGCATGCCAGGTAAGTGCCATAACCACTGAGCAACTGCTCCAGCTCAAAAATTGTTTATTTTAACAAAATTAAATATTAAATTTTTTCATGAACTGTGGTTTGATGTATCTCATTGTAAAACTCAAAGTTTCCCAGATTTCCTCCTATGTTATCTCACAGAAGTTTTATATTTGTGTATTTTACATTTAGGTCTATTATGCACTTCGGGTAAATTTTTGAGAAAGATACAATATCTTTTACTAGAATCATTGTTTGGTATAAGTATGCCCAATTTTTCTAGCATTATTTTGTTCCTTTGTCAAAGATCAGTTTACCGTGCTTACATGGCTCTGTTTCTCCAGTTTGCTCCGTTGATCTATTTGTGCACTCTTTCACCAGTACCACACTGTCGTGATTATTGTAGCTTCATAGTAAGTCCTGAAGCCAAGTAGTGTCAGGTAGAACAGTGTCTCCAACTTTGTTCTTTGTCTTTGTTGCTTTGGCTGTCTTTTGCCTGTCCATATAAACTGTAGAGTCTGTTATACCCACAAATAGCTTACTGAGGCTTCGTTTTTTTTTTTTTTTTTGAATCATGTTGATCTCTAGACCAAGTTGGGAAGAATCAACATCTTAGCACTCTAATCTTCCCATCCATGAACATAAACTATATCTCCATTAAGTTTGATCTTCTTTATTTCATTGGAACTTTGTTTTCGTCCTCACATATATCTTACACATATTATGTGAGATTTATGCCTGAGTGTTCCTTTTTTGGTGTGCTTTAGTCCTAATTTTATGATGCATTGTAAAGTACAGTTTATTTAATTTTCAAAACAATTTTCTGAGGTAGATTTTTATTATCATCTCCTTTTACAAAAGACAAAACTGAGATTCAAAGAGCTTCAGGAAACTGTCCAATGTCACACCATTAATGAGAGGTAAAGTTGAGATTTAAAGCTAGGCCATCTGATTTCAGTACCTGCTATTAATAATGAGTGGGAAATGCCACCAATACAGTATAAATGGAAGCATGTTTGAAATCAGCAGAGGCTACTGCTACTGAATTCTGCTGGTCTGCTTTGGATTTATCTATGACACATAAGTACAAGGAACTCACATACTTCCTATCCTTTCTCTTCAGAGACCAGAAGACCGGCCACCTTTCTCCAGACTCTTTGGTCAACTGGCTGAAATCGCAGAATCGGGACTTTAGCAGAGACTCGCTGCCAGGCCACGAGCTGCAGCTGATTGGAGGAAGAATGTCCTCCTTCCATAGAGCATTAAAAACTGCCACCAGCACAGGACTCCCTGGAGGCAGCCTGGCCTGTAGCACTGGCCCCTGTGACTAATGCAGCCTCCTGACAGAGGCTGACAGCCAGGTCACAGGCAGGGGGTCAGCCACTGAGCTGAGAGCAGGCAGCACAGCAGCAATGTCACTGTGCCCTCTGGGGCCTCTGTCACCTGGGTGCACAGACCTCGATCTGACAGCTTTCAGAGAGCACTTCTTGCACTTCTTAGCAATAGGGAGAGAAGATGTGGGACCTCAGATTCTTATTTTTAATATCAAGCATGGATATGTTTATGTATGGTTCAAGGGACTTTCATTTGATCCAAAAACACAATATATCAGTCTATGGGGGCAAGGAGAATAGGAATCATAACTCTTTTTCTAAGAAAACTGGTGAGTTAATAAGGCCAGGAAACATGCTGTTGTAGTGACGCTGTCAGCCGCAGCTTCCTGCAGCAGATGAGCTGGAGCAGCTGCTCACACCGGAGGCCGGATGTCCTCAGAAGCAACTTCATGAGGTTTCACGGAGCACACCGCCTCCTCACTCCCTGAAGGAGCATGGGGGTGAGCCGTTCAGATCCCATGCTTGGACCATGGGGCATCTGATGTCTGGTCAGAGGGCATCTGATAGTGGAAAATCAACTGGTCAAAGAAAAAAGGGGCGTTAGGCATTACCATGACAATGCTCCCATTTTGTACCAACTCATGCAGTTGACTGTGACTCCTCTTCTGAGCAGAGTGCTCAGAAAATGATTATTTCTGAATCTTCTTTCCAGCCACTGGGAATCTGCCCCCTCTCTGCACAGTCCTGCCTGCACCAACAGAGGGCAGTATTGTGTTGGCCAGTGTGATCTTGCAGAGAAATTGAATCTTCTCGTAGGCCCTAGGGTTTAGCAATTTTAAGGTTGAGACTTCAAGGCTCCCAAAATTCTAGGAGAGGGACAAGAACTTTGTTCTTACTCAAACTATTTATATGGAAACTGTCAAGCACTGTGGTGCTTCCAAGATGCACAAGGGTGTCCAACTGTTGTTGAGCACTTGCATGGCAAAGTAGATATGCCCTGAGCTAGCAGCCCTTCCTGCAGAATCTTAAATCACCCTGAGTGCACATCAACTCGTGAGCTATTATTATTTCCCCCATTTTACTGATGATGTAACTGAGTCCTTAAAAAGCCAGGAAACCTGCCTAAAGTACATAACTGATAGATAGCCAAGTCTATGACTCCATTGCAGAATCTCTATTTCTGTTCAACACTGCCTCCTACTGACAGTGAAAGGGGTTGCAAAGGAGATCAATCAAACAGAAGGGAAACCCATAGATGGTCAATAAAGAAACCAATACAGCACTAGTGAAGAACACTGCTTCTGCCGAGACCACTTGGTAGACACGGTGGCGCTCCAACTTGGAACAGGATCTTCACTTTCCTCATCTCCATCCTCACCTTAATCATCATTAGTGACTTCGGAGTTACTCAGTTAATTAACCCTCTAATTCTTCCTACCCACCAGAGTCACATAGCATGAAGCCATTTATAGATGAGCTTCAAAGCAGATCCTACTGCGGAAGGATAAATACTTCCCTTAATTATCACTCCAACTTCGAGCTGCAGTGTTCTTGGACACCTCATGGGAAGGGGTATTCCCTAATGAGAGAAACTTGATTATCCTACAATGTTTAGATAAAGCTCTTAGAGAAATTATCAGACTGTGTTGCAATCAGTTCTTCCTAAATTGTGCTGTTTGGACTGGCTTAAGATTTAGGTGCATAACTTTTAACTACAGTTATTATGGAACAGAGAGCCTCAAGATAAAACTCTATCATTCAGAAGATGATCTTACTCAATTTATCCACAATCATCCTTGTTTACTTTTTTGCATTTTGTGAGCTCTCTTTGGGAACCCTTAATTAGAGATGATCTCTGGGGACATTCAGCCTCAAAGAAAAGCATCAGAATTGACTGATCTCTGTGGTTTGGCTTCAAAAAAATTTCCTTTGCATGGCATTATCTTTTTTAAGCTCAGATTCATTGAAGCTTTAACTGAACACGTGTATATTGCTCACCTCCCAGGGTCCTGTGTTGCAAGTGGGCCTCTGGCCTAATGGTTTTCCCTTTCACAGATTGAAAATGGCGCCCTGCATTCACAGAGAAATCCCCTATACGAAGTTTTGGTTCTAATTACATTTCCCAGGTTTTAAGACTTTTGAGACTATGTATCTCTTAAGATTGTGTATTTATACTTGGATCAGATTACTATTTATTAGTGTACAGTAACTGTTAGTATTCAAAATAAAAATGTTACAAATATCTCTTACCCTTTGTAGAGCACACAAAATCACAAGCTGCATATGGCAAATAAAGCTGTATGTTTTTAATAAATGTAGGGTGTATGACTTGGGTTCCGCATTTATCCAAATGGGAAACTCAAAAAGTGTTCCCTGTGTAAAAATGGTTAAATGGTTTCATCATTCCCAAATAAGTGAAGACGATCACTCAACAACATTCATTAAGCACATGAATCTCAAATGTTTCCTGTGTGTCACGTACTCAAGACAGTAAGCATCCTCACAGAGACAAAGATTTTTGGCACAGTCTTTACTTTCAAGAAACTCCTAGTCTGGTAGGAAAGGCAAACAGCAGATACATAGATAAAAAAAAATTATAGTGCAACAATTAGACAGCAATGGAAATATGGTCAAAGAAAAGAAGAGCCCAGAAAAAAAACTGAAAAGGAACCAAGCAGGGGAGGGAAAACATCAGGAAAGACCTTTTAGAGTCTTGCTACTCAAAGTGTGAGCCATGAACCAGCAGCAACAGCAATTACCAACTTACGAGAAATGCAAATTCTCAGGCTTCATTCTTACCTACTGAACAATAATCTGCATTATTTATTTATTTATTCACTTAGTATTGGGGGTTTTAAGGGGCACTTTACCACTGAGCTACTTTCCCAGCCCTTTTAAATTTTTTATTTTGAGGCAGGCTTTTGCTAAGCTGCTTAGGGTCTTACTAGGTTGCTGAGGCTGGCCTCAAACTTAAGATCCTCCTGCTTCAGCCTCCTGAGTCACTGGGATTACAGGCATGTGCCACCGTACCCCCAAACAATCTGAATTTTAACAAGATCCAAGTAATCACATGTGCTTTAAAGTTTGAGCAGCAGCATCATAAAGGATAAAATGCCTAACTCAGTTTTGGAGATAAATTATGACTTCGTTATAGTAAGTAGATAGTAGAAATAATAGAAATAATTTCCAGATAGAGGAAATAGAGTATTTTGGGACACTGTTATCAGTTTCATGTTCCTGGTGCATCAATTTTGTTCTGAAAGGGTAGATAAATTGAAATTGAGAATATAAATCTAGACATATTTTAAAAGCTCAAGAAGATAGAATTTTACTCTGTAAGTAGAAATATCATTGAGCAGAGAGGGAAGGTCAAATTTGTGTTCAAAAAATACATCCTGGCAGCAGAGCGATGAGTAAACTTGCTAAAGGCAAAGCTGGGAGAAGAGAAACCGGTTTGGAGATGATTTTTCCCCTTGTTCACAGTACCAGATTATTGTTCACGCTCATTCAGTGGCATCTGCTGTGTGGGTGACATGTGGGAATTATAATTCAGAGTTCTTCAGTCACTGCTGGACAGCAATAAATAGCTGTTCTCCTTGCTCTTAACATTTCAGTGGAGTAAAGGCTGGGTTTTTACAGCTTTGGTGTGCAGGTCTCTCTACATTTCAGGTCAGCCTGCCCCCCTGTCCTTCACAGAGTCCATGCACGCCCCAGTGGACCAGAAGGCAGGAAGCCCTGTGCCTCCCACTCAGGCATCCCTAGGACTTACCTCTGAGCTTGACTTCCATGAGCAAATATCCACACACAAATGTTCTAAAGTAGGTTGGATGAACACATATGCTTCTCAGAATATATTTATTTATTTATTTATTTTTTATTTTTTTTAACCCTGCAGACCCTATATTCTCCAGGAGGCTTCCAACACACAAACCCACCATCCCACCATTTTGAGGAAGTGACAGAGTATGTGCCATTGGACACACTGGGGAACATGTGGCAGAGGGTGGGGGGAGAGAGGGGAAGGGAGAGAATGCCTATGCAGAAGGAGCCCTGGATTCCCTAGTTACCCTCTTGGAGAGGGTTGGGAGGAGAAGCTGTGTTTGCACAGGAAGCACATACTTTTGTGTTAGAATGCATCTGAATTTCCCATGGCTTTAAGGAAGGTGCTGAAAATTAGCTGGGCTAAAGCCCACTACCTAGGACCACTTCTTGATGCCAGAATTGTGTGTATATGAGTGTGTACGTGTGTGTGTGTGTGTGTGTAACTATGTCTACAATGACTTCAACATTCTCCCCAAGGCATAACATATTGTTGGCTTGCAGGAGAACAAAACCACATAAGACACTGTCTGAAGGAATTTTAGAGATTATTTATTTCACAAAAAAAGTCACTTTTCACCTACTCTGGTTCTATGTTAGAGGCAGGGTCTAAAAAATGAATAAGACATCTTATTTGTTAGGGCCAAACGTATCATATACAAGTCAGGATAATTCAAGGATAGCTTATTTACAATTTTTACTTCTTTTTTTTCATCTAGTTTTTGTTTTTCCTATACTTAATTATGTATGTGAAGGATGGCTTATTTACAAACCCTAAAATGTGGGGCTCAGGTTTAGAAGCATCTTAGGAAGTGGCACGGAGAGGTAGTAGCTGAGCAGTAGTGACGTGGTTTAAATGTTTCATGCGGAAACTGTCCCCAATGCAATAGTATTAAGAGGTGGGGTCTTTCCCAGTCTACTAGGTCATGGGACTTCCATGCTCACGAATGGGATTACACCCTTCTGGAAGGACTGGAAGGGTTAGGGTTCTTTTTGCGTCTCTTTCCTTCCACCATGTGAGGCCACAGCAACAAGGTACTAACTATGGACCAGAGTGTGAGCCCTCCTCACAAGACACCTAGTATTCCAGCCTTGATCTTAGACTTCCCAGACTCTGTAACTGAGAAATGGCTTTCTTCTGTTTGTAAATTACCCAGTCCAAGGCAATGAGACAGATAGCCATCATCCTAGATCCAAAAGGAGCAAGGAGGGAATGTGGTCATTTGAATGTGGAAGGTGTCACAGGGAGAATGTTGAGAGGAGAGAGCTTTAGTAAGGCGATATCTCAGGGATGAGTCTGCCCCATTCTGCTCCCTTCCCCATCATTGCTGAGTCTTCTTGTTGACCCAACCCAATTGGAAACCAGAGGGCAAAAAACCCCTAGCAGAGCAGTTCAGCGAGATCAGTGTCTGGAGCAGAGAGCAAGGTGAACAGATGGGAGTGGATCTGGGGAACAAAGGAAAGGTGCCTGATCAAGCCACTAGCCCTTCCTCTAAGATGTTCTCAGGCTAGTAAACAAGATGTCCAACCTATAAACAAATACAGGTGATCCTCGAGATTTATTGATTCTATCTTTGAGAATTTGCCTATTAGTTAAAATTCATTTGTAGCCCTGAAATCAATGTTTTGATTTCTGTTTTGTCTTTCTCAAAAGCACTTTCTCACCTAAGACTGTATTTTATTTTTATGGCAATATGGGTATGGTATTGGAAATAGGGGTCTCACTTGACAGAATGGAAGTGATACATAGGTTGATTGACACATCTGAGGCTATAGAGCTACTTAACACAAGTAAGATTAAAACTCAAAGTTTAATCCAAGTCCTGCATTCTTCCTAGGGATCACAGCAAACTTCAAATCACATAATAATAATTATTATTATAGCTTCCATTTTGAGTACTCTACTGAGCATGTTATATTCATTATTACATTCACCATTCACAAGAACCTATGGGGCAGGTATAATTATTTTCATCTCAATTGTACAAATGAAGAAGACAGGGCTCAATAAATTAAGGAAATTGTTCATAGTCCTAAAATTAGTAAGTGGCAGACTGGGGGTTTGAAGTCAGAGCTCTCCGTCTCCAAATTCCAATATTTTCCATCGTTCTGTGGAGCTGATTATACAGCCATTCATGCTAGCCTCTGAGAATAACAGCAGCATTGATCACTGGATGTCAGTTACATTGTTGCAGTCTAAATCTACCTTGATCGCATCTTTGCACACTTTACCAGGTTGGGACTACGCTCATACCCACTGTCATTTATCAGAACCTTTTTGTGAGTTTTTTTAAATTTTTTTATTAAGGAGTTGAGTTATTACACAATCATAACAACCATAAATGCATTTAAAGAAGCAATATGATATGCATTTGTTCCTAAACCAGAACTACCCCCTCATTGCCCACACCCCAGTCTCTTGATTCTTCTATATTTTGCCTCTTTTATCAGTTTTCATCAGAAATTTTTGCAGTAGCATTTGTTTAAATAAAGGTGAAGTATTCTAGGTCATCACGTTGTCATCTGATCTTCAAGAGAGACCAAAGTCGTGGGAAATGAACAAAATGGGAGAAAACAAGAGAATGGAAGGTGAGCATTTTCAAATGGCCCAGGACAGAGCTGCAAGGTTAGAACCACAAAGGTCTTTAAGTTTTCGTCTAGAACATAACCAAGTCACGTCTTAGAATTCTGAGTGGACGAAATGAGTCCATTCATATACAGAACTTAGCTTAGCGGCTGCTCCCAATAGACATTCGATGAATGTCAGGTTAAAATATATGCCTTAATGAATTGTTTCATACTCAGAGTTAGGCAAGCTAGTTTCCTGAGATCTGGGAACAGTGGCTTTGGATAAGTCTTTCTAGACCTCAGTTCTTAAACGTCTATAAAATGAGGCAATTTAGAGCAAGTGGTTAGGTGTTATCTCATAGTTAATGTAAATTATGTAACTGAGTATCAAGTTTCTGTTTTCCTGCTAACTGCATAAATGTTCAGAACCCAATATATTTAGAACCAATGTTTTAACAAGCTCAGCTTGTAGAGGTTTTTTTTGTTTTTCAATTTTTTTTGGTCTTCTGTGCATTTTTCCTTCTTTACTTTTTTAATTCTTACTGATTTTTAATTTTAATAAAGCATATACCTACAACTTATATTAAATATGTTTTTGGAATAGAAAGTGTATTAAATATATACATGAATTGGAAGAGGGGAAATGAGGTATGTAATTATGGTAAACAACATGGATTTGATTCACAGAGTCAAATGATTTCATCTGACTTAGTTATCATAATTATAAAATAAGATAAATAGCTGTATTTTTCTTGTAGGGTAAGGTGATTGTGAAAATTAAAAGAGATAATACACTTGGTAAATATTAGTTGTTGTTATTATTATTTATGTTTTTCTCTCTCCGGAACCAATTCTCATGCTTTTCCCAGATACTCCATGGAGCAGGGTCTGTTGATGGTTTTTTAATGAAAACTTAGATATCTTAAATGATTTGATGCTTTTCTAAAAATAAGGCACTCCTGTCACACGTGCAACCACAATGTGTGGGCCACCGCTTTCCAAGTAGCAAAGCAATTCTCTTTGTATAGCCCAGTACCTCTCATTGCTCATGGTGGTGCAGCCTGGGGGTCAGATGTAAAGGAAATCTGGAGAGCTACAACTTTCAGTGGCAAAGTGTCAAGATTCCACCTTCCATTGTTCGTTCAACCCATTTTTGTTGAACTACGGTTATGTTCCAGTCTCCACACCAGACTCTGAGGATATAGTAGGGGCAAGACATACTGCACTTCTTAGATGTTGAGTTTGGCCAGTGGGCTGAAGGCAAATATATCAACAATCAGAAATCAGCAAAATAAGTCGTACAGTAGAGGAAAGCCAAGGAGCTACTGGAGCATAGCTAATGAATCCAAACCTACCCAGACACATTGCTATCTTGGAGGAAGTAATAGCAAGGGAGATACCAGCAGAATGAGCAAAAGTTAGGCAGGTAAACCAGAGAAAGGGTAGAAGCAGGAGAGAAAGGGAGAACAAAGCATTGGAAGCAAGAAGCTTGGCTTGTGGAAAGGTCAAACACATGCAAGTTTGGGGAACTAAAAAGAGGTTCCTTTTAGCTGAAGCATAGCAAGTGCGTTCACATGGGAAGAGCCCCAAGAGATAGATAACTAGGTCAGGAAGACCCTGGGAGACCACTGTAGTGAGTTTGGACTTTCGGGGTCTGTCTTGATGGTCGTGGGGGACACAGTGAAGTACTCAAAGCCTAAGAGGAAATTGTTCTTTGTTTTAACTCATATAAAATTTCACATTCAGAGAGATGTCAAAGTGTAACCAATCCACTTCAATTTACAGATGAGGAAACAGCGAGGTGAAGTCACTTGCCTAAGATCATTTTTCTGTTAGTTGCAAAACTAGGAGCAAAAGGCAAGGCTCTGGATTTCTGACAGGGTGGCTTCAGAAAGCCATATTCCTTCCCCCTTCTAAGTAAATAGAACTCAGGGGTCAGGGAAATAGTTTTCCTTAAGATCTAACCAAATACATATGTAATAATCATTTTTGGTAGTGTTTTAAACAACTTCTTTCTGAAAGGTGCAAAGACAGGATGGAATAGCAAGGAGAAAAATGTCTTCCAGAAAATGAAACATCCAAAATAATCTGTCCTTTAGAATGAAAATCTAATTGCAATTCTCATTAAGTTTTTTAAATCACCGACACTGGAAATTTCAAGGATCACAGTGAAAATGGAAGATTAAAAAAAGAAAAGAAACCTGAGTTCTGTTTTTAAAGCCATCCTCCACAAACACCCCCACAAGTTTTCTCACATAGCATCAGGGAAAGGAATAACATGTATATGTATATGTAAGTCATCATTTCTGAAATAGCAATTTAAATTGGATGAGTGATGTAACATCAAACCACAAAAAAATTCTGAGCCCTTGAGAAATGATGTGAGATCAGGGAAGGCAAAGACTTCACACAAATCCTTTCCTGAGACTTGAATAAAGTAACTCCTCTATAAATAGCATTTTATAGGAACAGTTGGGTGATAAATTTGTGGACTGGCGCAAAAACATTTCAGAAGGGTTCCTTTGTAACAAGACTTTATCCCCTATATCTATGTACATTTTGCAATGTCTCAAATGCTTTCAAATTGGTCACCCTGTGAATTACCAATGGTAACTCTATGTTGTGGTATGGTGACATCTCTGGAGCAGGTTGGTGAAATGCCTGGCTTAGATTTCTCAAGGTGAAGATTGGGTGCAGCCTGACTTTAGCTGATCTGAGGGTCCTCTAGGCTGCCTCTCAATGAGCACAGTTCCTCTGAAGAGCCCTAAATGGCAGAAAAGCCTTGGGGAGAAAGGTTCCTGTCCTCTCAGTTCCTTCAGAGCTCTGGGTTTGCCTGAATGTTGCTTCTGGACACCTTTGTGCTATGCAATGGTTCCTGAATGAAGCTGAGGTAGGGATTTTCTATAAAGATGGCAGCTTTAGGATTCTGCTCCAAGGAACTGAAAAGAAGGGGGGGGGGCATTGTCTTGAGCATAGGAGTAGCATCAAGCATCAAGCTCAATTAAAGGAAGGTCCCTAGCTCAGCCCCGGCTGTTTCTTCTGTCACTTCACCAAACAGGGCTTCTCCCAGCCTTATCTGGATGTTTGCTAGGTTATCTGGATGTTAACCTAGATGATTAGCCCCAAGAGGGCAGGGTCCCTGTCTTTTGTACACCAGTACGTACCCAGCTCCTGAGACCGTGCTTGGAACAAAACAGGTGATCAATGAAGATCAGGGAGGTAACACTTGGAAATATTGTGAGACCAAAAAATCCAAATGGAACCCGAAGCTTCGGTCCTCCCGGGCTGCAGGTGTGGTTCCCTGGTGACACGGACTGCGGGGGTTGGGGAAGTGCTGGCTTCCCGCACCCCCAGAGCAAAGCTGTTTTGAGGCGGGAGGCCTGGGTCCTGAGAGGTCTTCGGAGTTCAAGGTGCAAGTCAGAGGAGCACCGGCAGCCCCTCGCCTGGGCCATTTCCGGCTCTTTGTGTGACAGCGGCGGCGGCAAAGGGGCCGAGCCCCGCGGGCGAAGGAGGAGCCGCAACCGGCGCGGGGGCGGGGCCGAGGGCGGGGCCGAGCGCGGCGGCGGAGCGGAGCCGGGCTGAGCATCCTGCGCCCCGGCGCGGGGCCTGCGGTAGCCTCCGGCCCCTCCCCTGGACGTGCTGCAGACCCAGGTAAGTGGTGCTCGCAGGTCTCGGGGCCCTTGTGGGGACCGCGATGCTCCTGGGAACCGGGATGCAGCAGTGAGGTGCCAGCGCCCCTTCTCCCAGCCCGCCGGGGGCGCTCGGCGTCGCGCCCGGGGTAGGACGGCCTGGGGCCCCCGGAGGCCCCGCTGCAGACCCCGCAGACCCCTTTCCCCCTTTCCCCTCGGCTCCCAAGTGGGCCCTACGGCGCGATTCCTCTGCCTGGAGACGCCGACACAGCGCGGAGCCAGGCGCGGCGGTGGCCGCAGCAGCAGGTGCGCGGCCTGGACCCGAGCGGCTCGCCCGAGAGGAGGCGGTGCTAATCTCGGCGATCGAGGACACCTGCAGCGGACGCTGCAGAGCGCCCGGCCCTGGTTTTGCTACCGCGACCACCATCTCCTCCCCCAGGGCTGGCCAGAGCCGCTAGAGCCCGCCTGGCAGCTGTCTTGGGCACCCAGCGCCCTGCGGTGAACGTGAGATGGGTGGGGCGAGGGGCGCTACGCCGACGTGGGAGGGTGGAGGGCTTTGGTGAGCTAGGAGGCAGATCTTACCTGCTTCGAAGCATTCTGGCCTACACTGGTCGCCTTGGGCTGGCTGGGGCCTGGGAGACGATGAGGGGAAGGGGCTCAGTGGGCACCCTAGCGAGGGAAAAGGTTGGTTTTCCTGAGCTCTGTACACCTAGAAAGCTACCTAGCTGTGTTGTGGCTTGTACTTTGAAGAACCGCCCTACCACCCTCCCAAAAGTATGTGAAGATGAGGAGATGCCCTCTTTTGGAGGGCCGAAGCAGGCCGCAGGGTCCTATGGAAGTGTGGTTCTCTAGAGAACCTAGCTAAAAAGGCCACTGTCCCTATTCAGGTGCCTCCCCAGCCCAGGTAGTCTGATTTTGAACTTTGCTTTACCAGTTTCCCCATGTGGAAACAATCAAATCACCAGAAGCTGATGAGATAGCAGCTGCCCCTCCTGCTGGCCCAGAATGGGGCAAGGACCTTCTGCTGGCTCCTGGGTGCAGGCCTAAGAGGGTGGGGGCCCTTTTCCCAGTTGCTGCATGTGTCCCCTTTAAGACAGTGGGGCTCTGAACTTACTGGGGCACAGACCCTATTGCATCTGTGCCAACAACTCAGGAGTCCTCAGATCTTGGAGAGCAAAAATCTAGGTCCATATCCCTGGGCAGGATTGTTTTCCATCACCAGAGCCTTCTATGTCCCTCACCAAGGCCTTCCACCTCTACTTCCATAGGGTTCCCTGTGCTTTCCTCCTCCACCAGCATGAAAACTTGTTTTCAAGAAAGTCCCCAGAGAGTGGTTACCTTGAAGAGTGAAATACAAAAGGATTTCCCATTTGATGCAGAGCAGGTGCTTCCAGTCGCTCCACCAGAGAGAAGACAAAATATTTGTTATCTCTTATGGTATAATTTCAGATTTGAGCTAAAAGTGGGGATGGGTAGCTGGGTAGGTTTTTTTTTTTTTTTTTTTTTTTTTTTTTGCTGGGGGAGGTGTACAGCTTCCTGCAGTGACTAGCAGCTCTGTGTTCAGCAGGGGCAGCTTTGGTCTGCAGGGCAAGAATACTGCAGAAGTGTGTGTGTGTAACTGGTCAGGGGTTACTGTCGCCAGAAGGCTTTTGTTGGGCACCCAGTGTCCACTTGTGGGATGTGAAACTTTGATATAGCGAGTTCCTTGCTGGCACTAGCTTCCATCGGTCAGGGCAGTTATGAGGCCACAAGCCTCCTGTGTTGTTGCTACAAAACCTGCGCCTCTGGGCAGTTCTGCTCACTGAGCCGCTAGCTGGGGGCATTAGCTGTTTGCTCACTAAGCTTCTTTATTATATTTCCTGGCCGGTTCTGACCGGTTCTGTAGGCACCCAAGGCTGCCTGGTTCAGTTCACATTGAAAAATGGAAAAGGAAATACTTGCCTTTTAGAGATTAGGCCAAGGGTGGGGGTGTATGATGTAGTCACCTTAGAGAGTTTGGCTCAAGTCCAAATAGAAGTGGATCCAGAGGAGGAATTTAAGAAATAGTGAAGGGCCTCAGGACAACACTACATGTCCCTCTGATAAATGGTGCCCTCTCCGTGTTCAGTGGCTGTCATTGAGCAGAAAGTGAATTAGGTGATGAATAGACAACAAGCTAATTAACATTGGGAACAGCGCTCTCGCTCTTGGAAAACAGAGCAGGGCTCCAGCCCTCACGTTTAAGGAGCAGCCTACATACTCAAAGAGGCTTCTCTTTGGCCCCTGTTAGCCCCAGGGTTCCACCAAGAGCTTCACAAAATGTCCTTTTGTAGCCTTCATGTGGCCACCATAACAATGAGTCTATTTCTTTACTGGCAAGAATTAATTATTCACTTGTAGTTGACGAAAGCAGACATCAGTCACCTCATGGGAGCCTGTGTGAAAAGCCTTTGGTCTTGCCTTGAGGAGCAGGGCCTTGTGTAGGGTTGGAGGATGGCTCTGCCTTAGCCAGAGGAGGTGGGAGGGGCTGGCGCAGGCTGCTGCCTTCCAGGCAGTGAATGGGAGGCCAGCTGTGGAGAGGGAGGGACTGCGGATCTTTGGATGCTCTTGTTAAACGGGGGATGCAAGAAAGTGCTTAGCACATAATATCATTCTATTTATAGCTTCATTGCTGTAATGTATTATTTACATAATCATTAAGAATTTGGCTGGTATGCATAGTCAACCCCACAGCACTGACCAACCCCTCTGTCCCTAGAGCTTTCCTGGAGTTTGCTTTGCCAGGGGAGTTGGACTCTGATCAGTTTCAGTACCTGGCAAAGGGATTGAAAAGAAAGACTGATGAGCGCGGTGTCTGTAAGAGCTTCAGCAGGAAATGCTCTGAGGAAGCTCAAGGCAGGTGGTGGAACTTGAGTAGAAAGGAAAGGGGAGGGAAGAAGTGAAAGCCCGGAGGTATTTCTCTCATTTCAACACCCAGAGTTCAGGCAAGACCTCTTGCTCTGCGTGTATTCCGCATTTTGTAACCAACCAGAAATGTCAAGCGTGTGCTAGGCTTTGCTCTGCCTGCCTTCAGGGAGAAGAAGAGCAGCCCAGGGGACCTAGGACACAGGATTTATCCCTGACTTACTGTGTGCCCTGAGTTCCAGTCACTACCTTTCTGACTTTAAAAACTGAGCAACGGAAAGCAACCTGGCTAGCTGATATTGTGTGTCAATTTAAGAAGACCAAGCTGTGGCCTCTCTGTACCATGGAGCCTGCAGGAAACTGAAAGACACTTTGTGATTCACGGTTTCTGTAAGGCCCCTGAATGGCCTCGTCTGGACAAAGATATTTCAGAATCAGTCGGAGGGTATGGGACAGCTCCCAGGATGACTTCCTTGCCATGGCCTTTATTCTGATGTGCCTCAAAGAACGGCCACTTAAAACCATGTTCTCGGACCCTGGCAACAATGGAGAAAATGAGTTGGATGCAAATTGTTGAGAGGTTCTGAGAAGGCACAGCTTGAGTTCAGGCAGTTTTCTTACAAGGATCCTTCTGGTTGAGTGGCAGAAGCAGTACAGTGAGAGAGGAGGGTAAAGGCAGCCTTCTGAAGAGAGAGGTGTCTGAGAGTAGGCCTGAGGAAGAGGCGTCATTCTCAGACTTTAAGCTCTAGGTGGTAGAGGGATGTGTGGTCTGTCCACATCCTATGGTCCTTGTGTTCAAGTGAGGTTAGGAGTTAAGGTTCTCTGCAGAAAGTAAAGGTGGCAGAATGGTTAGGAAACCTCAGGAGACATCTCAAGTTTGCAACAGCTGCCTCTGTGGGTGGAATAAGAAATCTACAGAGAATGAATGAGGGAATTGTCTGGCTTCACTGAAGACCTAGGGGAGATCAAAGACAATCTGTGCAGCTGACACTCATAGAAATTAAGTAGGGATACCTGAGAACTGTTTTCAGTTTGCCTTTAACATGTGATGTTCTCAGCATGGTGAGACAACAATTCAAACCTCAACCTCTAAATCGGTTATACCTCCATTCGTGAAAGAGAAATGAGGACCTTCTTCCTTTGGTTGGAGATGGACACTATATGACAGAAGAATTTTTTTTTTTAAAGAAATCTTCAGAGATACTTAAGAGTAATACGTCTGATATAGACACGGTGCCTTGGAGCACCATGATGATTTAAATTCAAAGAAGAATTATTTAGGCAGAAGACATGCTTTGCCTTGAATTGGCCCTTGGCTCATGCACATCATTCAGAAAGTGCTAATTAAGCAACCAATGCCTTACCAGTTTGTGTCCAGCTTCTGGGCTAGTTGCCGCTGCGGGTCAGATCCAGAAAAGAGGGCCATCCGTGGCATTGTTGGTGATCCAAAGAATTAGCAAAACATGAGTTTTTCATTCAGTAGGAAATTGTGAGCGCTACACTGTGAGCACTGTGGGAGATGAGAGAAATGAAGAATGTCGTGGGACTTGGCGAGCCCTGACTCTGGAAGATGCTTCCCTTGACCTGAGCCCTGACGGCTGGGCAGCATTTCAGGAGAGAGTACAGTCCGCAGGGAAGCAATGACTTTTTCTTTTTCTTTTTTTTTTTTTTAAGTAAACATGATGGACAGTGTTGATATGCTCAGTACCTTGCAGCTGGTTCCTCCAGCTCTCCCACTCACCAGGAGAGATGAACACGCAAACCACTTTGAACCCTCTCCTCACTTACATAAAATGTTTGCCGAAATCAGTACCCAGATTGTTAATGCAAGTTACACACAACAACCTTCATGGCACAGATTTCGACATCATTGCTGAGGGCCAGCACCAGGCCAACCTCTCTTACAGACAGGGACATTTGTCCTTTTTAAGATGAGTGCAGATCTTCTACAGAGCCCTGTAAGAGTTGCAATTTTGCAACTATAAGCTGAGGTCAGTATGCTCTGATCTGGGGGCCAAACCTGAGGTCTCTGTTTCCAGAGCCCATTCAGTGGCTTTGCTTCCTGAGTTTTAGCAGGTGCCTCTGAGAGGCAACTTCTCTCCCCAGATACAATCACCACGTTGGTGTTCCTCATAAGGCAACTGCCCTGGGCCCCAGTGGGAGCCAATCAGCAAGCCCTCTGTTGGTGGCATGACCTCCCCACCTGAGAGTTCTGAGCCATCGCCCTGAGCTGTTGGTATCTGCCTGGTTTGGTTATCAACGGAAAGGCTTCCTCAACCCTGACAACACAGGAAGCAGCTGAGAAAAACGGCAAATGGATGGCAAGCCCTCCCACCCCACCAAGATCTTTTTCTCTACAGCCTTGCAAATAGCAAGAAAGGCACCTTTAGCAGAGGCCCACATTGAGGCTGACTTGGACTTCTCAGCTCTGACCTCAGGTTCCCCGAGTGGAAAGATGCTGCAGGTGACGGGGCCTCTGGTCCCAAAAGAGAAGCAGCAGGCTAGTTAAACAGCAGACTGTCTTGCCCGTCAGGGTCGTGTACTGGCCGGGTGTCTAATTGCTAGCAAGGAGGTCTTGGGTGTTTATCTTTTCAAGTAAAATTTAAAATTTTCATCAAAGTAATACATGCACTTGCTTTAAAAAAATCAACTTGTAATAAACTCATAATGAAAACTAAAATCAAGTGTTCACGTTCCATTAAGGCAGCAGCTTTTGACTTGGAACCCAGTAGTTCCTCCAGAGCTCTAAATGAGAAGCTGGCAGTGCTGTTTCTTGATTTATCTATTGTGCACATTGTCCACGTACTTCCTGCTGTGATGAATGAAGATTATGCCGTCCCCTTTCCCCGATATAGTAAAAGCTCTATTTTAATCTAAATCATGGCTAAAGCATCTATATTATTAAGATGTATAACTGATAACAAGAGGGCCAAATAACGTTCTCTGTTTTTTTGTTCTGCTGGGGATTGAATCCAGGGCCTCACATGCTAGGAAAACACTCTACCTCTACTACATGCCCAGCCCTGTATTTTTTATATGGCTTTTTGTTTTAGATTTAGTATGAATTATTGGTCTAGATTAGAATTAATCCCCCTCCCTTTTTCCCTTTCAAAAATATTCCTGTTTCTTCCAAGGTGCTGTCATGTTGGATATCGGTTTGAGTTTCCCTTCGCCTTTCCAGGATTAGCAGTGTCAGCCCCCTAAGTGGCCAAGTCACCTTCTCTGGGTCTCAGCTTTCTCACTGGTAGGAACACAGCTCTGTAGAGAGCCTTCTAGCTTCTTGTTTATTCTAAACCTCAAAGCCCATTACCCCGCCCACCTGGCACTCACAGGTGTTTCATCTTCTAAGAAGCAGTTTCCTCCAGGGTGGAGCAGGTGGGACCTGAGGGTAGGCAGTGAAACAGAAACAGAAGGGGCGAACTGCACTGAGATTCCACCTCTCTCTTGTAAGAGTGGCAGAAATGAAGAAAATGAACAATAATAGATGCTGGAGGGGTTGCGGGGAGAAAGGAACACTAACACACTGTTGATGGGACTGCAAGCTGGTGCAGCCACTCTGGAAAGCAGTGTGGAGACTCCTCAAACAACTAGGGAGGAGGTCTAGAGTGGTGGCACGCTTGCCCGGCATGCACAAGTACATGGGTTCAAACCCCAGCACCCACGTACACAGCTAAGTGTCAGAGCAATGAAAGCCATGTGAAAAACTCAGTAAAATTGATTCTGTCTGTGACACACACACACACACACTCCCTCACTCTCCTCTCTCTTAAAAAAAAAAAAAAGAAGAAGAAGATAGAAAACTAGGGATGGAACCACCTTAGGACCCAGCTGTCCCACTCCTAGGTATTTTCCCAGAAGAGCTAGAATTGGCATACTATAGAAACACAGCTTCACAATGTTTATCGCAGCTCAGCTTACAATAGCTAAACTATGAAATCAACCCTGATGCCCCTCACTGGATAAATGCATCCAAAAACTGGGATATATGTGTGTATATATACACAGTGGAATTCTACTCTATTAGGATGTTATCATGGCATTTGCAGCTAAGTGAATGGAAGTGGAAAAATCCTGCTGAGTGAAAATATCCCAAAAACACAGGCTGCAGAGCCAAATGTTTTCTCTGACATGTGGAATTCAGAGTAAAACCTAGGATAGGATGAAAGTTGGCTAAGTTTGATTAA
>PVKS010006059.1:0-80828 GCA_004027875.1 Aplodontia rufa
GCTCCAGTGATGGAGCTGCTGGAGACTGGGCTCCCACAGCCACTGCAGGGGAGCCGCTCCCAATGGTCAGGCCTGCTCAGCACGCAGGTCCCTTCTTGTGGGGAGGTCCTGGTGCAGAGCCGCTGCAGAAGATAACGAGGCAGATTTACAGATGCTTCTCCAAGGTAAGTTTGAACCACCCCAAAGTGCTTTGATACACCATGAGGTCCTCAGAGGGTTGCCCTGGAGGATGATGGGGAAGAGCACAGCCCAAGTTGGCACAGAGGTAAGCAGCATACACTTCTTCATCGCTGCGTGGAGAAAGAGAACCCATCCACCCTGAGAGGCCTAGAAGTGCAATTTACAGAGATGTTATCTTTGGTACCCAAATGCATAAATCACATCTGTGCCCATTGCTCTGAAAGCTACCTAAGGCCCTTTTGAAATTCTCAAAAATATGATGCCTTATTTTTTAATTGCAAACATTAAAGTTCCTCCTTCAGTTAATAGCTTCAGGTGGAACTTAAACATTATCTTTCTAGAACAGAATCACAGTATTTAGTGTTTGAATTGACCTTTTAGTACTAATCACAAACTGCATGTGACATGGAGTGCTATCATTTCTAGGCTTTCTTTTCTAGTATTACATACTAGCTTGCCATTGAATGATAAATGAACAAATTATAAATGAATAAAGCATTTCCTCATCATTAATCATTCTAAACCAGTGGCAGGTTCTGTAGATGCTGTTTTGGACAAGAGCACATCACAAACTTTGGCACCTAAGACTTAGCTTTTTAAATATTTCACTCTATTGTCAAACATGGATTTTAGAAATTGAATTTGTACTCATATAACCTTCAGAGAGTTGAGTGTCAGAAATGACATTAAAAATTGTTTACTCTAAAACTTGATATTTAGCAGGGAGTCAATATCATGAATCTGAGCCCGAAGTGAGTGTAAATGTACACGTTTGTGACTTATCTAGATGTGTACAATAAGGGAGAAAACCCTGAGGAAGTGAGCAGTTTGCGCTGGATTCTCAGGAGTAAAAGATGTGGAGAAAGGAATCTGTTTAAATATCAGAATTGTTTTGCTTTTTTAAGGAGTCTGATTTTTAACCTTCTGCAAAGTAATAATTCGTTAGAATTATTCTTCCACTCTAGGATTCTTTATTCAGCCTCTTTTCCCAGTGTAAACATCGGACATCATTTTTGTGTCAAAGTTCATAGAAGTGACTCCATGGTCTGCCCTGCATGTCACTGACTATCAGTAAGCAGAATGTTTTATTCAAAACGAAGGCCAGATCAGTTGCTTTGATAGGCCAGGGAAGCACAGCAGAGACTTTCAACAGGGAGCATCCTCTGCATCTGGAAAGATGAAGAGCGTTGGATATCCCACTGTTGGACTAGTGCAGAGGGAGGAAGGAGGGATCCCAAGAGAGGAACTGAGGGGAAGAAGGGCTCAGCTGTCCCCACATGCTCCCTGACAGCTCTGCGCTCATTCACCATCCTGTGACATGAATGTTGCCCTTGCAAGGCACCAGGTACGAGAAGTCACGGTGCTTTCTCAGCTTCATATCTGAGATCGCTAGGCAATGCACATCTCTTTTACTTCCAAAATTGGGCTCTTGTGATCTGAAAATCTGTGTCTAAGAAATGAATATAACTACTGCAAAAATGCCCAGTTTCGCATAACAGGCATAAAATAAAATATCTGCAGCGAGAACTGCCAGCTAGAAAAGCAAACAGAGGCAAGAACACACCGTGCCCCCCCACCAAGTGCTGCAAAGTGTCGCAAGCTTTGCTCCGTGGACTGCAATCGAGTGGATGCTTTAGAGGCAAATGTGCCTGTCCCCGGTTCTGCAGTTTGAGAAATCGGCTCCTTTGTCCCATATCTACCCACATCTCCACTGAGACAAACCGGGGAACTTTTCTCCATCGGAGAATTCCTAGACACTCAGCTCCTGTTGGTTCTGGTTTCAAGGACTGGGGGACCTTTCTTGAAGCTGAGCTGTCACAGACCTGGCTTACAGCGCTGAGGTGTCCCTGTTTAGACATCTCCTTTAAGATACCATCTGGGAGAACAGGGTTGGCTCTAGGGGATCAATCTAATTTAAGAATATATACACATCATATTGTTACTTTGGATGAATTTTTATTGTACAATAACTAAATTCCTTAATAAAAAAATTTGCTAAATTCCAGCCATAGCAATAAAATAAAAAAAAATCATCTGCATCAGAGGTTGGATTCAAATCCTTCCTGTCTTGTGTTTTTATGGGATCTATTATTGATAAATTTTTATTTTTATATTTAAGTTGTTTTTAAAAATTCAAATCAGGATCCGTGAGTAGAGTCCCATTGAACACAGTCTCGCTCAATCATCTCCTCACCGACTGTGGCTGCCTTTGTACTCCATGAGCAGGGCTGAAGTGATGAAAATGGAGACCTACAACAAGGGAACCTAAGCAAGTTGCCACCTGTCCTTCACAGAGAACATCACCGACTCCTCCTCTAGATACCACAGTGGAGCCTTGTGTGCTTTAGAACTGATTTCACTGAGAGCACCTCCATGGTCCTTGTCTGACATACCTCTTCCTGTCTTCTAAGGAGCAAGATGTTCCCTTTTCCACCAGGGCACATCTACAAAGACTCTTAATCAATGGCATCCAAGCAGGATGGGAGTAGGGTGTAGACCCCATCAACCCAGCTCTTCTGGTTCTGGCCCTGTCTCCAACTGCCCTCCTAAGTCTAGATGCAGTGGCATTTCCTGTGGCAATGGTGGGAAGTTGTAGAGCAGGAGGGTGGGGGAAGAAGTGTGGGGTGTTGGAGTGGAATCCTTTGTCTCTTTCAATTGACAAAGATTGGATCCTTTGACAAAAACCACAGTCAAGTTTCCCTGAGTTCTATGCCTGCTTCACCCAACCTCGGAATCGGCCTCTTTCTATGACAAATGTAGTTTGATGAAGAATCCTCCTCTATCAGTATAGCAATGATTCTCTACCCTTGGTATCTGATCACCCTTGATATCTGATCACTCCGGCCTGCCCTCCAAAGTAATACTGTCAGCTCAGTTTAGCCAGAAAACCCCCAAACAGAATGTTTCCTCTTAGTAATTTTTCATTCACTGACCCCCACTCTGCCCTTTGGTTATAAATTGTCATTCATCCTTTTTGGAGTTGGAATTGAGTCCACTCTCTCCCTGATGAGTGGCCTCTATACCTGTCACTAGGGTCTCCCTTGAATAAAGTCAGTCTTACCATTTTCAACAAGAATTAGTGTTCTCACACCCTGGTTTGGAAGCTCATCCCATGTGAAAACCAATGTCTGAGAGATGAGTGTTGAGAAGAAATGTTTGATTTAGTGCCAAAGACTGGAGAAATGGGAGCCCACACTCAGAAATCAGCCCAGTCCAGGGTTGGAGGGTCACAGATGAAGGACAGGAATAAGGAGGGAGATGGATAGGCTAATGAAGGGAAGAAATATCCATGCCTTTATGGGAAATAGAGTTCTCCCAGGATCTTGGCTACCATCTCTTCTCACTTTTTTTGTGGTTTGGTGTTGTTGGACATGTGGACTAGCAGGTGTCTTTAGCCTTGAGTGGGAGAAGAGAGAGACTAAGCAATCTAGGTCAAGTAAACCTGATATTATAGTTTTGTAAGGCAGTGAAGGAGACAGACACATGTGAGGGCAGAAAAGGCAAGCCTTTTTATCCCATTCTGGTTTCTTGTGGGACATCTGCTGGTCCAAGTGACAAACCAATGTTTTTAGCCAAAGTAGACTTTGAAGTCCCTAAAAAGTATCCTGGGCAAATGTTGCCATCATAACCCACATGTCAGAGGTGTTGTCTGCAGCAAATCCAGTGGGAGATGAATAATGTGTAACCTATTTTTATATTTTTAAGCCAACTAAGGGCAAGTGAAGCTAGATTCTATTTAAGTTTTTCATCAGTAACATTTGAAAAATTTTCCTTTAACTCTATCAAACAAATCTCATCTTTATGTAACTCCCAGCCATCCAGGGATGCTAAAAGCCTTCTTTTTATCAGATTGTATCATATTTTTTCTTTTTGCTTTCAAACAAGGCAACATGGACTGATAATCGTTTCTTTCCTCTACAAGTTTACTGAATGTGGCAAAATCTAAGCTATTTATGTCACAGTATTGACATACCTTTGCTGAGCCTCCTAATGCCCCAAAGTTTGCAGACAAGAATAAGAGGCACAGGTTATTGTAGATGCAGATTAGAGCAGCTGCTCTTTTGTGTTGTTGAACGAGGACCTCTGACTTAGCAGTTGGGCACAGAGCAGGATGTGCCCTGTTCCCTGCTTTCACTGAACCCCCTTCACTGGTCAGTGCTGCATTGCTCTCTTCTTCACATAGCAGAGGATGCAAGGGTACATGTAGTGTTAGACTCCAAGCACAGACTCCACTCAAACTAGGTTAAACAAAATTGGGATTCTTTTGGCACATGTCAGTTCAGAGGAAGAATTAGCATTGCCCAACCAGAGTCAAAGGGTGTGCCCAAACTCAGAATCTCTCCCTTCCTTTCCCTTCCTTCCGTCCTTTTTCATTTTGTTTCATTCTCTGGCCAACTTCCTCTTGTGGTGCAAAATGTGGTGGCTCTAAGATCCCACTGATAGATGGTTCATGGTCTCAGAGCAGGCAGGCAGCGCTTCCTAAGACAGCTTTCCAGGTAGTCACCTGATGCCTGCTTTGAGTTGCCCCATTATTCAGCCTAGCTCAGTACACAACACTGAGTGTGCCCCAGGGGATGGAGAGACTCTGCTTGGCCAATGGGGTAGGGATCTTTCCATCACGTCACGTGGCAATGGACTTCTTCACCCAAAGGAAGGATAGCTGTCAAGAAACGATGAACCCCTCCTGCCTTTATATGGACAACCAGATGCTTTGGAAGATAAGCTGGCAATATGTTTTAAATTTTAAACTGAGTACCGAGAATATCCACATCATGTCAGTGTGGAGTGGATAAAATTATTCATTTGTCAACAAGACCCAGAGAGAGAAGATGGTTCTTTTTTTTTTTTAAGAGACAGGGACAGTGAGAGTGAGAGAGAGAGAGCGAGAGAGAGAGAATGAATTTTATTTTCACATGGCTTCCCTTAGCTGTGTACTTGGTGCTGGGGTTTGAACCCATGTACTCACGCATGCCAGGCAAGCGCCGTAACCACTGAGCCACCGCTCCAGCCCTGAGAAGATGGTTCTTAAATGCAATGCTTCAATCAATATAATTACCATCAGGAAGAATTAGAAAATTGATAAATTTAACCAAAAATGGTATACCAAAAATATGGGTGCAAGGCAACATTTAAAAATATACTTTTGTTTAACATTAGATACATTCCATGTAAAACAACAAAAAAAGTTAAGGCAGTATGATATGTGAAAATTCTGTTATTTTTATATGTACAGGAAATTTTATATCTCTATTGTGCCTATATATATAAACCCGTAAAAATGATAGAAAATCCCAAATAAAGAAGGCAGCATTATCTCTAGGACACTGGCTTTGGACATTTTTTTGCAGATGCTTTCTGAGATTGAAGCTGTTACAACACTAATGTATTCAAAATATATTAATGTACCAATAATGTGGCTAAAATAAAATTTTTGCTTAAGAATAACAATGCATAAATTGAGGAATAGTGATTTTTTTCCTAAAAAATGTGAGAAAAACTTTTTAAAGTGGCTTGGATCTTTTTGTACCATGCTAACTTATAAATTTTGTATGCATATGTGTATATATATATATATATGTTACATGTGTATGTAATATGTTATGTGTGTGTATGTATGTATGTAATCAACAGCTTTCTCTCCAGAAAATTCAAACAGAAGAGGTGGAGGATCTAGAACATGAAGTTCCAGTGCATGGTAGAATGATACAGACACAGGTACAATACTGGGGGAGGGGGGACAAATGAAACACAAGCATTCATATAGTAAAAATTGTAAAATACTTCATAGGATCCAAAAAAATTCAAGAATGAGTAAAATATTCAAAGCATATGAGATGAAGCATAAATTTCTTTAACATACCTGGAGTTTTTACAAATCAGTATTTGAAATATCCCAATCTATTTCTATCAAAATTATATTCACACCAAAAATCATGAGTGGTTTGTATCCAGGAGAAAATGTACAAAAGTATCTTGACAGATAAGCAGAAATTTAAAGAATAACATAGTTTTTTCACAAATTCAACTTTTGTGCACCAACACTTCCATAGACCTTGGAGGAGTAAAAATGTGGTGGGCTAATGCACTGTTGGTGCAGGATGTGACCTGATTCGAGGCCACTTGGCCACTTCCCTAGAAGAACTGCCATAGGATCTGCCAGATTTTTCTTATCTTTCTTTTTTTTTCTTTTCTTTTCTTTTTTCTTTTTTTTTTTTTTTAAATCAGGGATTGAACACATGGACGGTTAACCACTAGTCAGTTACATCTCCAAACTCCTTTTTAAATGTTTTCTTCTGAGAAAGGGTCTCAATAAGTTGATTGGGGCCTTGTTAAATTGGTGAGGCTGCTCTCAGACTTCCAATCCTCGTGTCTGAGCCTCCTCAGTTGCTGAGATTATAGGTGTGTACCACTGAGCCAAACCCAATGTTTTATTCTTGAGATGTGCCACAGGGGAAATTTGAGGATCTCAATTAGAAAGTAGGAGAAAACGTGAGAATACGAATACGTCTGCTTCTACCTGTTTCTGCTAGAAAAATACTCTACTAAAAATGGAAAGATCAAATAAATATTTTAAATTTCTCACTTGACTAAATTGAAGACGCAAAAGTAATGAGAGATGCCCTCAAATAGATGTTTAGCTTCATTAATCACATCTTGTTTAGAATGATCTTTAGAAGAAGCTTCCTGTTTCATGATGCAAAGATATTCATACATCTGCATTAAGGGTGGTATAAAAGCAGATGTGTCCAAATGAGGAATAATCAGGGACCCTCTCCATTGTGCACACAGTGACTTGTATAATCGAAGCCACTTCCTTCTCCATGCTGGCTTCTAGAAGGCTGAAAGTCAACTTTGCGGGCCACTCGTAGCAAATGTGAAAGGTTTTCAAGAATTGATTTTTGTATCAGTCTCAATTTGGGATCCATTTTATGAGTCCCTAACTACATATTCCTTTTCTCTTTCCCACCTACTTCTATTCTAGGACATCTTAATGCATTTTATGTATCTATTATTTCAAGAAATATTTATTGATCTTCTACTAATGGGCCAAGAACTGAGATGGACACTCCACTCACAGTAGATTGGAGTACAAAGTACATGACCTTGCCAATGGGAAACATATTCAACATAGGCTTCCTTTGAACGGCAATATGCTAATTAATTCCCTGGCAGTAGATGGTCAAGGAAGGTAAATCCACATCCAGAAAAAGTGTCTGTTCTACCAAGGAAGAATCGCAGTCTCCCCACAGATGCAAACATCATATCCAAATGGGCCTGGGGCATGTCGGACTCCCAGAAAACAGTCCGACGAGCTTTGGGGCCTGGAAGTGCTTGTGTTGCTGTGAGTGCTCAGCATTCATCGCAAGCGAGCTGCCAACATTGTTCATGAGCCCACCCAGAGCGCTTGAATGAGAAGGAAGCCATCTCAGGAGCCTTTCTCCTTGGCTTGCAAATGGAGCCAACACGTGTCCACACACCTGGGCACAGATCCTTGCACACTGCCTCACCAGAGCACCTTGTCCAGTTCTTCCAACCAAGCTCATTTCCAGCCTTTGTCCATCCACATGAGGTATGAGCCACTGTCCGTGAGCCAGAGCTCCTTTGTTCTGACCTTGCCACATGCCCAGAGAGGAGACAACCAGGGTAGGGCTGGAACATTCGCCATTGGAAATATGGTTATCTGCCATCTAGAGGACACACTCAACCCTAAGGAGCCCTGCTCTGTTATACTCTGCATGCTTGAATGAGAGAGGAACCTGTGGTTTGCTACTGGATGAGTCAACATGGAAAAGTCAAGAGACGCACTGATGGGACAGGTCACATTGGCAGCCTAGAGGGGGTCTCTCCTCATGAGAAAGAGGATGCAGCTGTGCTGTGAAACTGCCCTGGTAAGCATCATTTGTCACTGACTGCAGGCCTCCAGAGCCCAAATCTGCCAACAACATGAAGAGCTTGGAATCAGGCCCTTTGCCAGTCAAGGCTTCCAAAGTGAATGCTGAATGACTGGCGCCTTGATCTCCGTCTTGTGAGAGCCTGGAATGGAACCCAGCTAAGCCACACAGGACTGTGACCCACAGGAACCATGCACATGTCCTGGTAAGCCTCTGGTGACCTGCTAAACAGTGACACTAATACAGAACCCTGCAGGGTAGCTTTGGAGAGCCACGGAGCTGCCACATGGCCCTTCCGGGTGTCCGGCCTGTCCTGCAAGGTGGCTGACAGCATCTCTTAAGGAATTGCCCACGATGACGTCGGCGTGAGTGAGGAGGCCCCTCAATTCCCAACTCACTCATTCCTCCAGAACCTTTCCTGGAACTTTTCCCTTATTTATTTCACCTTGAGAGAAAATGCATGCTGTGGCTTAGCAGGTTAGGTAAGACCCATTTCAGAGTGTCAACCTAGATTGCAGAGTCAATTTGTTTCCCTGGTTTAGGGACATTAGCAAGGCCCAAATGTCCATCTGTTTACTACCTGGGCTTCTTCCTCCGTGGATAAAATCATAAAGATTCTGATCAGCCGCACACAGTATGACCACCAATCCCAGCACCTGAATGTACACTCACTGAACGCGACCTTAGGTCTTCTTCAGTGCATTTTCCTCTAGGAGTGATTGAAAGTGGTTGCTCACTCTTGATCCCTGTACAAGTCCTTACCATCTTCAAATCCTCCAAAGACCACCTAGGCTATATCTCAGACCTTAATCTGAATTGGTTCATAAATAAATAAAAGAACTGCAGAAGTCCCAAGCTGTGATGAGCAGGGACTGCTCCTACAGTCAGTGTGCAATGAACCCTTTAAATTGAATGTTTTGCCACAAATAAGAGGGAATCAACAGTGTTCCTCCACAGTTCCTTCCACAGGAAGAGGCACAGGTGCTTCTTCCCTGCTCCTCCTCTCCCCAGTGTGACTGAAAAGACAAAACAGGTACTGCAAACGTGAAAACAGAAGAACTGAAGAACAAGAAAAACGTTAGAAAAAGCAAAATGGATTCACTCAAGGAAAATTGATGGGCCAAGAAAATAGGAAAGAGTAGCATCGAAACCTCAGGAAATGCCGGTGAAGCAACTTTGCCTTAAAATTAAAAAAAAAAGTACTAGCATTCCAGTGAGGCTGTTGTTCAGGTATCCAAGTGAAGACTCAAATTCAGAAGGGGAGCCAGTTGTATCTTTCACCCCTTTTAATTGCATGTAAAGCCTGCGAGACTTGCATAGGTGAACTCTCTCACTAGGATAAGTTCCAAAACTAGCATCAGAGGAAAGGGATCGCCACCCCAGCCAGACCCCGAATGACACTGAGTCTGACTGACTTTGATAGCCGTGCACGCAGTGCGAGGTCATCGAAAGGAAATGCAGCTGTTTCAAGGAGGGAAAAACTCAACATTGTTCTGCAGTTAATAAAAATGGTTCACATGTGGATGTTTGTTTAGAATCTGGAAGTGTACCCCAAGAGGAACTTACTTCTCCACACTTATACCTTAAAATAAAGCCTGTCTGTGAGTTCTTCCTGTCTATCACTTAGATATTCAGCCCTCTTGTTTGAAGTGAAGTATTATGGTGAAGTAGATTTATATAATTATAGAGGAATAAAACATAATCTAATTGGTTTTTTATTTATTAAATGCTAATTATTAAAACCACATGTCACCTCATATTTTAAGAAAGCTAAAACCTGAGAAAGATCATTAATATTTATACAAATAAGAAAAACTATGAAAAAGACTGACATTTGAAATTATAGAAGCTCCAAGAAATAAAAAGAGCTTCTGACACTTTTATTCAGTGTCCTCAGACTCAATAGGTTTCCAACAAGCGCAAGATGCTATGGAAAAGAGATATTTGGAGAGCATGAAAGTTCCTGGAAACTAAAGCTATTCTTGCCAGAAGAAAAACTGCAAAGGTCAGATTAAACTCTAACATGAAATGGATGAAGGCAGACTTGATGATCTGGAGATAAATGCTGAGAATATTCCAAAACACACAGCAAAAGGATTTTTTCAATCTTAAGTTTTAAAGGAAAGGTTTGGAGGCATGAAGTGAATATAGGAGGGCAATTTTGATGAGCAATGTATATAACAGGAGAAAATGGTATGGAGATAAAAATCAAAGGACAGGTGATAAAGTAGAGAAAAACAATCTAAAACAAGCACACAGAAAACTTTTACATTGAACTCCCCATCTGATGCTAACATTTGCTGTATATTTTCTAGAATCCCCTTATGACAAAGTTCTGCTTTGTCATAAAGAACAGGAGCCAACAGATTGTGCCGTATTCATTAGTACAAAAAAAATGCTTCAAGTCCTCAAAATCTGGTGGAAAATATCTTAGTAGCAAGAATCACTAAATTATGAGGTTTTCCACAAAATGAAAAGCCATATAAGAATAAAAGTGTATGAGCCACAGTGGTGCACCCCTGTAATCTCAGCTGTTAGGGTGGCTGAGCAGGAACATCGCCAATGCAAGACCAGCCGGGGTAACTCAAAATATAAATAAATGAGCAAACAAGTAAAAGCTTTCTGAGAAAGACCTGGGGATGTGTAGGTCAGTGGTAGGTTGCTTGCCTAGCTTGTGCAAGGAACTATGAGTAATCTCTAATTTACTACAAAAAAAGCAAATTAACTTAAAAAGAGAATAAATGAAATGAGACAAGATAGTGGTGTGAACTATGAAAGTAAATAAAGCTCCAAGATATTAAAAATAGATTTTTATAGATAGACTTAGAAATAGATATTTGACTCTTTTCCAGCAACAAGAATTTACTGACATCGAATTATAAATCCTGGGCTTTGCATCCAATTACCCTACATAGTTAGAGATAAATAGCATAAACACATGTAAATAATATGAGAAAATGTAAATGCCATGTGAAACACATCATAGTATATCTTTGAAGGTTTTAAAAGACACAATTTGGAAATGTTCATTGCTTTTCAAAATTATATCACTTGTAGGTGCAAAATATAGAAGAACCAAGATACTGGGGTATGGGTATTTTGGGAATAAGTCTGGTCTAAGAAGAAATGCATATGTATTGTTACTTTATATGCATTTATGATTGTACAACAACTCAACTGCTTGATTAAAAAATTTAAAAGATGTAAATGTTACAACCCTTAACAATGTAAAATAATACTGGTAGTAAATATGGGAAGACAGAATGGGAGGCACTCGAATTTCTCTCCTAAGTTCTCCTTCTTTTGTAGTGGGCCATTTATATATTATCTAACTGCTAAATTCACCCTAGAAATGGCAGGTCCAAATGTTATTTGGATTTATCATGAGAACCACAAAATAAAAATTTAAAAACAGAAAACTAAATAGTGGTTGCATTTCAGAAGTTAACCTGGCTTTTAAAGAGGAAGTAGACATTTTTAAAAGAAAATTACATTAAGTATTATATTAAAATGATTTATACTTAGAGAAAAGTTGCAGAAATGCTACAGAGAATTGCAAGGGCCGGTGCAATTCTCCATAGCACAATTACAACCCCTGTCACCTCAGCTCTCCAAGTTAGCAAAACTTTAAATCCATTTGCGTTGCAGCAGTTCACTCCTGACGCGTCCCCCTGGCCCAAGCTCCCTGCATTGCTTTTGGTCCTTGCTCTAGTCTTTGACAACTGCTCTCTCCTTATGTCTCATAACATTGCTCTTCAGAAGAACTCCACTTAGTTTGTAAATCATCTCTCACCTCTAATTTCTCTACTATTTTCTCATGAGTTAGAGTGATGTTCATTTTCACATGTTATATTTAAAAACCTTAATGAAAACAGAAGCAATTAAAAGAATGAGCTCTTGAAGTCCCCATGATGTGTCGTCTTGGCTGGATTATTTCATTTCTCACCATTTCCCTTCCTTGACTTCCATCCAGACTGTCACCGGAGAGACTGGCACGTGATGCCGAGGGGAAGGAAGGCAGCCCTGGTGGAGCCACAGTGGTGAGAGGCAGAGGCTGGGCAGGCAGTTTCCCCTGTCCTTCTGCAGGTGCCACTCAGCCCCCTGGGTGGAGGTGCAGCTGTGTTGAAGGGCCTTGCTTTCTAAAGTTCTTTGAAGATCAGAGGCCTTACAGATGACACGCAGTTACAGTCCATCCTTGCTGCCACCATCTTACATCCGCCTTTCCTTCCAAGGAGCTGTGGGCTTGCCCCAGCATTAGACCCAACAAAGCAGCCTGCCGGTGGCTACTCACAGACTGCTCCACCAGCTGCTGCAGTCATGCACAATCGAATCCTGTCACAAGGCAAATGGGCAGACACAGGTATTGCACCCTGGTTGATAGAGTTTGGCAACAAGAGAGGTTTCAGAGGAGTGGAAACTAAGGGATGAATGATCTGGATTTGTTTTGTGCATTCTGATTTTTTAAATTTAAATGCACAAGGGACCTTGTTCCCAGGGTGAAGGGGAAGACAACCAATGGTGTGTAGTCCCATCACTGTTACTCAATTTACTACCTTTAGATATCGGTCTTATGGATGGTGTGACTCTAAGTGACAAAGTATTTGCAATTTTAGGATAGTTTAATAAAATGAAAGACTGCTTTCAGCTGAGGTAAAAAAGGTGGGAAGAGAAACGGAAAGATCAAGACATTAAAACTGCGGTTCAAAGTCTGCAGAGACAAAAAGCTGTGACTGCCCTCAAGAAACCCCGCTCTCCTATGTGCTCTGGGCTTATATTTCTGAAAAACAAACACCAGGTCTGATCTGATGGAGCCTCATATGTAATATGAATTGAATTCCTACCGTTACAGTCTGTTGCATTAAAGTGAGGGCAATGACTAGGTTGACATGATTATAAACATTGGGATGGAAACATATGGTGGATTTCAATGAAGCAGGGAACCCCAAGGCCTTCACATCAGCCAAACTTTCTGGAAGGAGCCCTGCCACGCTTGCCTAAGGTTACTCATCTTTTCTCTGAATGTTTTACTCAGCTTTTTTGGTTCACAATTCCAGAGGTTCCTTCCATGGTTGGCTGACTCCGTAGTTCTGGGCCCAGGGTGAGGAAGTGCATCATGGCGGAATGGGGTGGAGGAAGAAAGAAGCTCAGGATATGGAAACCAGGAGGCAGAGGGAGAGCTCCATATACCAGGACCAAACATATGCTCCAAAGGCACATGCCTGTGATCTACTTCCTCCAGCCACGCGCTGCCTGCCTACAGTCACCACCCAGTTGGTCGGTATTAGTGGGTCAGTCCACTGATAAATTCACACCTCTCAGAATCCAATCACCCCAATCTGAAGATCCCTGCTATGTATCACAAATGAGGACACCTCTTGTGTAAACCATGACACTGAAGACCCATCATAACCTCCACGATGCACTTGCTCTGACAGTCCTTGGCTCCTCCTCAGAACCTGTACTTGCCACCTATCCTTGCTTCTGGACATATAACTTTGCTCAACCCCACTCACTCTGTATGCATGAAGGACAAAATATAACCACTCAAGAAGTTCATTATGCTCCAAGAGGATTGTATGATTTTTGCCAATTTATACAATTACTGAAGAAAGATTTATGATAAGGAACTGAAGAATATGAGGTCACAGTGGAAGACACTTGTGTAATCTGATCAAAAAATTTTCTATTAGCACATTAAGAGAAGATGGGATGACTGGTTCAGCTCAGGGACCTAGAAGGTGAGACTAAAGTGACCCACAGTAAACATAGTTGACATGATAGAACATTCCTAGTAAACTCTGGAGGAAGATACCCAAACATTGCACATATTCAAATAATGGGTGGATAGCAGATACACCATCACCTCAGCTGTGGGAAATGCATTTTGAGTAGAGACCTAGCTTCCTGGAGGAGCTCTCTGGTTGCTCTTAAGTATAGGTAACAAATCACAGTGGGAACTCATACCATTGGGCTGGGAGCTTTCAATGAAATACGGAAGAAAGACAGCAGGGGACACACTAAGGCTCTCAGCTAGATAGTGGAGGCTTTGTGGCGGACACAGAATCAGGAAGTAGTCAGGAGAGTCTCGTGTGCAGAAATCTCTGGCATGGTTAGTGGAACATGCTTATGCTTGTAAGCAAAGTAGAAATACATACTGGCGATGCTCAGATGACAGGAAGAATCAAAGACGAACTCTGTCAGGGGAGCAGAAATCTAACCTGAGTCACTAAGGGGGAATTATTGCCCTTCCACTGACTCCCAATGCCAGCCTTTCCAAAATCTGTAATTCTGTAAATGAAGGTGCCCTTGTCTTTGCTTCAATGGTAAAAAGTCACAGTGTTGATTATTTTTTTCTTCCAAGCCTTCTCCAAAGAGAACTTTAGCTACTTGCAGGGAGATAATACATTAGAAAAAGGCAAATCCTCAGAATTTTCAGACTGATGAGCAATAGTTCTGAGTGACCCTAATTTCTAGAGACACACGTGTCACCATGTTCTCCTGCAGTCCAGGTAGGCTATCATGAAGTTAAGTGATCAATGGTGTTTTAGCAGAGGTCCATCTCACACTGGGTCCGGTGAACCCCAAACACTTCCTGTGGTTATTTCCCAGTTCAGAATAAATAGTTGGAATTAACATTCTCAGCAGCTGGCAGAATCCCCACATTGGCCTCATGACTTATGGATTGAGAGATATTATGGTAGGAAAGATAATTGAAAGCCACTAAAACTATGTCTAACCACAAAACAAAGGCAATACCACATTCATGGAGGGACTGAAGAAATTAATGTCACTGGAGTGGACTCTAAATTTGAAAGGGAGATGATCCCATCACGTCACTCTTCACCTCTCCTAGTTGGCCCATACAGGGACAGTGGATCAGTAGACCATCATAAACTTATTCAGGTGGTAATTCAAATTTCAGTTGCTGATGTATGTGGTTTTAACAAATCAACACACCCCTGGCATCTTAAATATAGTTAGCTATTGATCCACTGAACTTTCCCCCATCTATGTTTTTTAATAAAGTAAATCAGAAGCTGTTTGCTTTCAGCTGGCACTTCCAGCAATAAATCTTCACTGTGCCATCCCAGGAATACAGCCACTCCCTGCCCTTAATTTATAATCTAGTCTGTGGGCATTTGTTCTCTCTTCTCCTTCACAGTAATGCCTATGGTCCATTATCTTGATTAGTCTATGCTAACTATATCTATTGAGAAAGGAACAGTAACTCCTATGGACCCATTTTTAAAATTACATTGGCATGGATAGAAAACATATCTGAGAAAAACTCAAAGACCTGTAACTGCACTGATTTCTAAAGTCACTGATTTCTAAAGTCCTGTGATCTTCAGCATGTCAAAATATTGCTTCCAGGGTGAAGGGCGAGTTGTTATATCTCAACTCTCTTGTTGCTATGAAAAACCACAATATATAACTTGAAGAAAAGGGCATGGAGTAATTTGTTGAAGCAACGTATACTTGGTGGGAAGTGTGACTTGGAACAGTTTGAGTCAAGAGCTGTCACGTTCTAGAGCAGCTTGGAACAAGAGAGGCTCTGCAGCAGGTCCAGGCTGCCTCACTATCTGCTCTGCCCCCTTCGCCCACACAGCCTGGAGGGCTGGCAGACTGGGAAAGCGTTGGTGGATGTGGGTGCAGTTTGGGCCTTTTGCCGGAGCCTGGAAGAGAATCTCAGCACAGAAATTTAGGATTTTGAGCAACTACTGCATCAATATTACATCAATGACTTTATCAGTATCATGTTACCATTATTCTTTAGGGAAACACAACTTGGTCTGCTACTGGTCCTAAATGTACCATCAAGAAGTTGCCTTGTGCTCTGAGCCACCCACCAGGGACCGCAGGCTGGGTGACGCTTGGTGAGACGGCGCTTGAACAGAGCACTCCACCATCGAGTGGCAGTGATGTGCACAGTAAGGGGAAAGTCATCCCGGGGTGTCCCGGTTGCATGAGGAAGTGGCCCAGATGCCCACAGGCTTCTTCCTGCTAAGTTCCATTCTCTCGCACATCTTGTTTTGCAGTCTGATAGGTAGTTCTTTGTGGTAGAATAACTGAGGCAGGAAAAGCCTGGCTTGAACTCCAGGCAGTTCTGCTCGATATCTTACTCAGCTTTCGGTTGCTGTGGCCCACAAGAAGAACTTTAGGAGGAATAGCTTATTTGGGGGAGGTTTTTGTTCAAAGAGGGCTGGCTCCATTACCCAGGGATTAGAGGTGAGGCTGGATATCATGGCAGAGCTGTGGCTCCAGGGAGCAGAGAGAGAAACTCCAAGCCAGATACAAAATCTATCCCCAAAGTCACACCCCCAGCGACCCGCCTCCCCCAGCCTCACCCTACCTGCTTTCAGTTGACAGTTCCTCTCTAACACGGAATTAATCACTGATTGGGTTCCGTTGTCACGCTCAGTCTTTCCCCTCAGTCTTTGTATTGTCTCACATACTGAGCTTTTGGGGACACCGTTTATCCAAACCATAGCACTCCATTAGACAGCACTCCATGGAAGCCGACAGGCACATGTGGAAAAGGCCGTGATACGCAGTAGTGAAGGAAAGAGCTTCAGGTGCATGAAACTCCTTGCCTAGGAGAGAGGTGCTCAGGGACAAGGGTCAGCAGTGCTCTCTGTAGTGGATGGTTTGACTGGATGTTTCCAGGATTTGGAAGGAACCTGAGCCCTGAGTTGAGAAGGTGATGACTCTCAGCAGTGAGATGTCATTGTGTATTTTTATGTTAAACAAAAAAATAAAAATAAAATAAATGAGAATAACAACTGCCAGTGAGGCTGAGTGGCAGTAAAGCTCCAATTCTTCTGAGTGAGAATTCAAAATGTCACAGCCTCATGGGGCAGGGGTGTGTCAGCTGCTCACACAGCTACTCTGAGTCCCACTCGGTGATCCAGCAAAGATGCTCCTTGGCGTTTACCTATTATGAAACTTGTGTGTACCTCAAAAAGTTGCTAGATGGGTGACTGAGGCAGCAGGATAGAAAGTTTGAGTCAAACCCTGACAATTTAGCGAGACCCTGTCTCAAAATAAAATTTTTATAAAGGACTAGGCATGTACTTCAGCGGAAGAGCCCTTGCCTAGCATGTGCGAGATCATGAGGGTCAATTACCAGCAGCATCCATACAAAAATAGATGCCAAGAAATATTTATGGCATTTGTATTCCTAATTACCAAAACTTGGAAGCAACCGTGTTGTCCTTCAGTAGGCAAATGAATAAACAAACTGAGTTTCATCTAGACAAAACAAAATGCTCCCGCAATAAAAAGAAACGTTCCATCAAGCTGTGCAAGGCAAGAATTATCTTGAATAAGTGCACACTGCTAATGAGGGACGTCTTTCTGAAAGTCGACCTCATTCCTTTAGATGACATTCTCCAACAGAAAAAATATAGAGCCTGTAAACAGATGGTGCTTGCCAGAGACCTGGAGCAGGGCAGGGTGGAATGCAGCAAGCCAGGAAACCACAACTCCTCCACAGTGTGAGAAACATCCTCAGTGGAGGAGAGGGAGAAGGCGCAGAACAAAGCCACCTTGAAAATGAGTAGAGTCTGTAACGGGAGGCAAAGAGGCTGTGTATAGCTGGGTACTCCAGTAGAGGCCATTTCCCCCGTCCACGGAGCATGCAGTTGTGTTCCGATGCTTCTACGCATGCTTACCAGAACTGAGCAGTTAGACAAGCAAGTGGCTGATGGCTTCCACTGATGAAGTGTCAAGTAACAGACAGTGAGGGGCGAACGCTAGGACAACCCAAGGACATGGACCAGGATTGAAACCCTGAGTAAGAGCTCACTTGTTGCTTACTTTAAACAGAGATGGATGCATACAGAAATATTGAGACAGGTGCAGGTACGTTAATATAAACGCATAGAGCCCCTTGCTTTGTCAGATGAGAGGGTCAAAAAATGATAACCTAGAAGCATGAGAATACTTCACACTCAAACCTTAGCTTCCAATACAATTCTTCAATGAAATCAGCCAGGGTTTCTAGGAGATGCAGTGTTATTAAAGAACTAGGGCAAGAAATATACAAGATGAGCCTGGAATTGTGAAGTAACAAAATGCTGAAGCAAAACACACTCCTCACCCACAGATGTGATGAGGAGACATGTCAAGGAGAAACAGGAGACACTGGAAGAACTTAGCGGTCAACGCCAGAACAATGCGAGCCAAAAGTAAAGGCGTTTGAGGTTATAATCCAAAGAATGATGAAGAGTCCACACTTGGGTGAGCAAATAACAGAATAAATAGATAAATCAGGACAATAGACAGGTGTCCTACAAAAGAGAAATGCAAATCCATCAAGATATGCCACTTTGAAGTAGGTGGAGCTTGAGATCCCCCTCCTTAAGAGTGGGCTGTGCATAGTGACCTTACTTCAAAGAGGACAACAAGGAGAGGCAGGACAAAGAGCACACAGCAGTGGAGGGGCCTGGTAACTGCTGCTGCAGAAGGGCAGTCAAGGCCAATGTCAAGGGCATGACTCCTAGTGGCAGCGTCACCCTTGATGTAGCACGCTCATGACACTGTGCCTCTGCAAGAACTTCCCTATGGCTCCCTAGACAAACCATGAGAAAGGATGACACAATTCCCACTTGAACAAAGTTCTATAAGAGACCTAAGTAGTATTTTATAAACATTTTGAAACCGGTCATTGTCTTTAAAAATCAAGATAAGATTGAAAAATCTTAGAGATAGCTAAAGGGATGTGACAGGTAAATGTGACAAAAGCTTGGAATCCCGAAACAGAAAAGGAATATGAGGTTCAAAACCAAGGAGATTTGAATAGCATGTGGACTTTAATTGATAGTAGTGTGTCCACCTTGGTTCAATAATTACAAGTATTTTATGCTGAAGTAAATTATTAAAATGATGTAGCGAGCATATGAGAATTCTGTTATCTTTACAACACCTTGTGAATACAAAAATAGCATAAAATAACAAGGCTATTTTTAAAAATTGGTGGCAGGGACTGAGAGGCATGTCAGCTGACTTCTAATGAGGATGAAATGTAAATATGTGTAGGGTGGCTTGTCACAGGCTAGGTTGACACTTTCTGCGGGCATCGGTTCACCTCTTTCCTCAGACTCTCTTGTCATCACCAGTGGGTTGCTGAATCAGTGGCCACAGTCACAGAGATGGTGGCTATGCACAGTCTCAACAACGTGGACTTGTCTCCGCAGCTCATCGGCTAAGTCACTCCACAGTGCCAAGTCTGCAGAGGAGAGACAAACATTTCCCCCTGCTTTGGCCTCTGTCTGTAGCCAAATCAGCCAGCTTCCTGCTGGCAGGGTAGGCACTTTGGACTTCTTCCCTCTTGGTGAGGCAAAGCTCCCTTCAAACTGGAGCAGATATTGTCGGCACAAGTGTGGCGTCCTTGCATGCGATCCTACCACATCCACTGCTGTTTTTGTTTCAAAACCTCCAAATCTTCAGACTGTCTGGTTGAAAGACTTAGTTTTAAAAAAAGAATTGCTTTAATGAAGAGGCACAAGAGTGACTCCACTGAACCAAAAGTTGAGACTGTGTCCTGGTCCTCGAGCTGTTGAACCAACAGATGAAAGGGACTTAGCTGTGCGGCTGATTCTGAATGCTTACTACCGATGCAGGAGGAGGATGTTGGCAATACTGGAGATCTTCAAGGGTCCTTTTACTCAAGTATACTGTATATGATAGATTGAATATAAGCTGTCCTAAAAGCTCAGGTGTGTGAAAATGCAAGAATGCTCAGAGGCAAAATGATCAGATTATAAGAGCTATAACTTAATCATTGGACTGCTCTGCTGATAGGGATTAACTGTAGGCAGGTAGGGTAGGACTGGAGGAAGTGGGTCTTGAGGGAGAGTTGACTTTAGGGTTTTATATTTTTGTCCCTAGAACTTAGAGCAATCTCCGCTTCTTGTTTTCCATGTCCTGAATGGCTTTACTCTGCTACTTCCTTCTGCCATGATGTTCTGCTCACTTCGGGTCCAGAGCTCTGCAGTGGACCAGTCATGGGCTAAACCCTGAAACCATGAACCAAAGTAAACTTGCTCACCTCTACATTGCTCTTCTAAGCATGTCCCCATGAGTTGAAGCCAACCTCACATTTCAGACTTCCCTTTCCTGTGCGCTTCCTGATGTGTGCCGCAGGACAGCTTCTTACACTGGAAGGGCTGCAGGAGCGAGGCAGCAGCCTCTGTAAGTGTGTGCACAGCCGCGGGTCCCCCTGACTCACGTCAATGGCTGGAGAAGAGTTTGGACCTACAACTGCGCAGCCTGCATGCAGATCTCTTCCTCTTCCCAGACACCTGGGCCAGGTATGCTTAGCACTGCCACAGAGGGACCTGCTCCTCCAGTATTCCTTTGCTCCCCACCCTCAGGCGGAACTTCAGGCTGCCATCCAGGGCGCTAGCATGAGTCCTGGCTTCCAACTCTTCTCATAGCTCACCCATACCCCCATCCTCTTTCCCTCTGTCCGCCCTGTGCACCTCAGCCCTCAGCCTCAGACCTGAGGCCACAGCCTTAGATGGTTTCACCAACTTGCAAAACTGCCAAAAATCAAATCCCTGTAAGTCATTTTGTGGTTTTGGGATTTGCTTCTGTTTGAACCAGTCCTGATTTTTAAAAACATACCTGAATTATGAAATGAAGAATTTTCTTTGATAATCTTTGTAAATACTAATTTTAAAGTCAAAGTTCTAGCTCCAAATGACATCTGTGTAATATATATTTCAAAAATTCAGGAACTGCCTTTCAACTGTAAACATGAATTTGTAAGTCCATACCCTAAAAATAAAGGTGGCATGTGATGCATTAATCTAGTAATGGATTTGTGAATTTTACCAGGTTAAATAGAATATACAAAATATCTTCACTTTTCTTTTCCCTTAAGTATGTATGTATGTATATATATGATTTTTTTAGGCTAGGTTGAGGCATGCTTTAAAATTTTGTCATTCAATGATTAGCCTAAGATTGAAGGTTAGTCTCTCTTTCAATGTAAGAAAATTTCATGTAACTGTTCTTTGACTCTTCTGTAACCTCATTTTAATATTTCTACCTAAATTTCTCAGTACACTTTTTGTAAAATAAAATAACATACTGTATAGCATTTAAACAAGGGACAAAATTTTTTTCACACAAATTAATGTTTGAAGATTGTTTAAGAAGAAGCTCAACTTGAATTTTTTCTTATACAATGAAAAATAAATGCACAATCCTCTAGAAAAATTCCAAAATTGTCTATTCTATAACAAAACAGTTGCAAATTTTGTTTGGAGAAATTTCTCCATGTCAATTTTCATTAACATAAAGTAACAGTATTTAAAATGGGTCACTCCAATAAATATTCTATAATAGAACATAAAATATGGAGTATAATAGAATGTCACCTGGAGAATATTACAAATGTTCTTTATATGAACACATTTGAAGTCTGTTTATTATAATTATATTTTGAAAAATATGTTTTGTAATTCACCAGAGAACAATATATGAGGAAAATTTTCCTAAATAAATAAAAGTTAATATTAAAAATCAACAATTCTGCCAAAAACTGTTAATAAAGATTGTCTAACACAATTTGTCTCATTAAGAATTAAATTAGGAACAGCATACAACCTTTTAACACTCTATGTTTGGTTTATTGCACTCACCATAATTTTTCCCATTTCAATTAATTTACTTGCAAAAGGCATTATTTCATTGTTTCTAATAGCTGAGTGGATTCCATTGTTTTATATATATATATATATATATATATATATATATATATATATATATATCATATGTTTTGGATCCATTCATCCAATGAAGGGTATCTGTGCTGATTCCATAATTTAACTATTGTAAATTGATATGTTATGAACATTGATGTAGCTATGCATAAAACCAAGGATAGGGTGAAGGTCAAGTTTATTTACTAGACCCACCAAATTCAAAGTTACATATAATCTGGAGGAAGACAAGTTGTGGGGGTGGAAGGAAAGAGGGAGGGAGGTAGGAGAAGGAGGGAAAAGGGGGCTATAAACACTGAAGGGTACACTTTACTCCCCTGAGAAGCTTAATAATACTTATACAGGCATTTAGAACAACAGAATTCAAAAAATTCATATGTACGTATTTGGATAGTTATATCTGTCATAGGGGGAATTATAGTGAAGACAAGGGACGGGGAGTGGGTGAAGGGGGAAGTTCCTGCATAAGCATCAGGTTCAAGTTGCATTGTCAATACGTATGCATGGATGAATGTGTAACAACAAATCCCTTCAATATGGAAGACTATGTTGAACTAATAAAATAGTTCAAATATTTCTAAAAGATTAAATTAGGCATTGGCTAGGCACTAGGTTATTTTTCTCCAATATCTTGTTTGGGGAATTTTTATTTCCATGATCAAAAACAGATCTTGTACACAATGAAGTGTCAGAGCAATGAAAGCCAAATGAAAAACCAAGTAAAATTGATTCTCTCTTTTTCTCTCTTTCTCACTGTCCCTTTCTCTCTCTCTTAAAAAAAAAAATCTCCCCAGGAAACCTGCAGTATTGTATCACAGACAGAAGAAACATTCCTTTGAACTGTATTTTAATGAAAACACCAAAGCTTCAGTCCTAAAATTTGCTACTACATGCACACTGAAACCGAGGTGAATCAGCCATTGAATGTCTGTGTTACAGAAACACCTTATAAGAGCCTTGATGAACTGTAAGAACTGGGATGTTTGATTTTTTATTTCATGGATATACTTATTATTATTTCTAAAGTTCCTGGTTCAAAGTAAGTACTCAATAAACACCTTCTTGGCAAATGAATTGAGCATCCAAATTCAAATAATAATAATTACCCATCTATTGTGTATGCCTGAAGGGTTCTTGCAGACAGAATTTTGAAACAACCAGGTCAGCCCTGCGCCTGCTGTTCTTATCTCTAAACTCTCATCTGCTAGAGCACAGCAGGATGGAGACTGAATTCCAGTACTCACTCCCATATCCATGTTATATCACCCAAGACTCTGTCCCAGCAGACTGAGGATGGAGAGCCTCCCGACAGCTTGGAAGCACAGCTGCCAGCCTCCATGTTCTGAAGGAACCCCATGGTGACGTCCTCAAGCTTCTAGCTGCTTAGAGTTCTGCCAGGACTTCATCATGCAGCCATAGGGAATCGATTCTGTGACCACTTGAAGGCTCTGGGAAGCAGATCCTCTCCAGTCCAGTGTCAAGATGAGCCCCAATGGACACTTGATCTAAGGCTCAGAAGACTGACGCACAGCAACGGTGACTTGATAAATTTACGTGGCTTTAAAGTAAAAGTTGCTGTACATTAAGAGAAGACAAATGCAGGGTTGATGTGTTATCTTATCCTGGGAAGAAAGAATTTCCTCATTCTGTTGTCATAATAAAGTCCATCAATATGCTAGAAATGAATCACTGAATCAGTTCAGTGACTGATCCAAAACCAAATGAGCTGTGTTCACATGAACATGTGGCTACAACATACACAGGTGGGGAACAGGAAGGGAATTCGTGGGAATGCCCCCAACACTGGCAAGAGAGTGAAGAAGGCGGCCTTGGAAACCAGAGATTTCAGTCTTCCCACTCCACACTGCAGAAGGGCATAGGCCACCCTGTGCCTGTCAGGACAGTGCACTGGCCCCAGGCAACATGACAATATCCAAATGTCACCCCGCCCTCAGCATGGGCTCTGTTCTGACTGTGGACACAGAGAAGCAAAGCCCACTGCCCACTGCTTTTCTATTTACCATGACAACACTCCCCTCAGGATAAAATAATGAAAACGAATACGAATTCTAAGCAATGAGCCAAGTACCCATATTGTGCACCGATCTTGGTTCCATTAAAAACACTGAACAATCTGTCATTTGCTATCAAAAGTAATATTGATATAAATTAACTAGCAGATAAGATATATGCATTAAAAGTATAAGAAAATTATTTTCTTTGCTTTTTTGATTAGTTTGGGATAAAACTTAAAATAGCTTCTTTTAAAAATCACTGAAGAAATTAGTGCAGGTTATTGAGAATAGATAGGTCTCATTTACTCTCAATCCCAATAGAGAGAATTTCCTATTAATTTCAAAGAGATATACTAACCACAATCATTTCCATGATTTTAAATAAGACATGCACATTATCTTTAAGAGTCTGAAATCAAAAGCTAAAACATCTAAAGTCATTTTGACATAAGGTTATAAATAATGGAATATATACACATGATGGATACTTTTAATTAGATATCATGAGATGAGAAGTCAAACTTCATGCAATTAAAAGTAGTCATTTCAAATTTTTATGATAGAGAAAAATGTCTCCAAAATATTCTTGCAGGACCAGCATCTTGTCTGAGTTACTAACATACACACTAATTGTATGTTTAACAGTATTAGAAATTCAAATTACTGAGGTCTCAGATATTATTACAAATTAAAGGAAAGTTTCTCTCAAATAGAATCTCACAACTTCATAATATTTATATGTCCTTGGGAAAAAATGTTCTAGATAGAACCAATAAAAGTACTAAAAATAGATCAAACCCTCTAAATGATAATCTGCAAGATATTTCTGCTGTCTGTGCACAAAGCAATGTATGTTTCTTCTCAATAACACCTGTCAAACAATTACACTAAAAACAATGGTAAATTCAAAGAGGGGAATATCCATTGAAGCATTTACTACAAATCAGAGATAGGAATTCTCTACAACTGAAGGGGAATATATCACCTTTATCATTGGGGCCTCCTCTTTTGTTTGGTTTTCCCAACTGATGACATGCCATCGCTTACCAAAATCAACAGGTTCCGTAAATGTGTTTTCACATGCACATTTTGATGGTAGAAAGTCAATTGCCAGCTGGGTGCAGTGGCGCACACCTACAATCCCAGCAGCTCGGGAGGCTGAGGCAGGAATATCACAAGTTCAAAGTCTGCCTCAGCAACTTAGCAAGGTCCTGATCTCAAAAGAAAAATTAAAAAGGGCTGGGGTTGTGGCTCAGTAATAAAGCACCCCTGAGTTCAATCCCGAGTGCAAAAAAATACATAGTTAAAAGCAGAAAGCTGACTACATAGGATGATCATGACACTTACACCCACAGGCTGAATTTGTACTTAAAACTCCCGATGAAGACACACCTTGTTTTCTATCACAATGAAAGAGGACAGATGGAAACACATCATGCACACCAGGAAGGCGTGAGGTGTTTCTTCAACTCGTAAGATTCGTTCTCAACCCAAAATAGACCAAAGAGAGAGCCCAGGTGCGGAGCCTGCTGGAACAGCACTTCTCAGGGTGGCCCTGCTGCCCACAGCTGGTCTAGCAGTGTGAGACCACACACTCCTTGGTGTGCAGCTGGGAGTTAGAGTCAGCATGCTTTAGAGACATCTGCATCCCCACACTTGCCATGGCATGATTCAGAACAGTTGAGCTATGAAACCAGTCTAGGTGACTGTCAGTTCATGAAGGGATACAGAAAATGCAATGTGCATGCAAACACACAATAGAATATTATTCAGTCACAAAGAAGGATGATCATGTAATTTGCAAGAAAATGGAGGGACCTGGAAATCAGAAAGACAAGCATCACATGTATTCTCTCATATGTGTAATCTAGAAAAAGAAAAGGACGATATGAATGGAGAATGGAGACTATTATAGGAGAGGCAAGGAATGGGGAGGAGGGAGACAGGGGAGCTGGGATTATGGATCAAGGAATGATTAAAATATGTTATATGTATGTATGAGGTGCAACAATGAAACCCACTGTTCTGTAGAATTAGTATGTGCTACTAAAAATATAAACAGAGAGGGACACAACTCATTGGGGCTAAAGCTACCCTTGGACTCAGTTCTAATCCAGAACTTCAAAATTCAAGTCCCCTGACTGGTGTCATTGAGGGTCTTGTCCATGTCCCCCAGCTGGTGTCCTCAAGGTCCAGGTCCAGGTCCTCAGCTGGTATCATCAAGATCTGGGCGCCCAATCTTGTATTTTCAGTGGCACAGATAACAGAAACTAGGGCTACCATAACACAATCACAAACTCAGTAGTTTGAAATAAAAGAACATTCTCTGACAATTCTGGAGGCCTAAAGTCTGAAATTGAAAATTCAGGGTGGCTTATTCCCTCTGGAGACTTTGAAGGAGAACCTCTCCCCTGCTTCCTCTGAAGTTTTCGGTTGGCTGGAAATCCTTGACTTTCTTGGGGGCCAGTCCCCACCCCCATCCTAACATGGTTCTCTGTTCTGAAATTAAGATTCACATTTTTATAAGCATAAAGGTCACTGGAGATGGAGGTGGTCTGATTCAGTTTGGCTTCACATGACTTAAATGTTCACCTCTGCAAAGAAGCTAATTCCAAGCAAGGTCACATTCTGAAGTTCCAAGTGCACATGCATTTGGGGGACACCATTCAACCCAGTACACCATGCTTTCTGTGTTCCACACAATGGCACCAAAATTCATATTAGTTACCTAAGGCTGTCAACATACACAACAGAAATTATTCTGTTCTCCTCTGGGGACTGGAAGACTCACATCAACACATTGCCAGTCCAGCTCTTTCTGGAGGCTCTAGGACTGGTCTACCAGGTGAAGTTCTGAGAAGCTATAACTGTGCTGAGGGTAAAACCTGAGTCCTACAAGCCAGCCACAGAGGGATAGAATTTAGCATTTGACTGTAGAACAAGGATCACAGGAGAGCTAGGCACCAGAATCCAACAGGGTGGAATCACTTTTAGACCAATGGACTCTTCCAACTTTCTCCTATAGGAGGAGTCTGGGCATCTTTCATTTAAATTAACTCAACTCTCAAGTATTCACTAATCTTTCTGCTAACCTGAAATTAGGATATCAATATTTGGTGATAAGAGGAGAAATAGATATACAGTCTGTAAATAGTTAAGATACACAACGTTGGAACATAAAGAGATACAAATTATATATTATTATACATTTTCTATTGAGCTTAAAGAGCTGCATTGGGAAGTGATTTTCAATCATGTAATGTGATTTATTTCTATAGCAAAATAGAGGCCATTTTTTTTTTACATTTTAAAAACCCATGAGAGTGGTTTAGTTAGAGTAGATAAGCAGGAGATAAAAATGAAGGAGCCCTTTTATTAAACCAAATCACTTAATTACCTCTCCCAACCTGCGGTCTTTATAAGTAGATAGACAGCAAGCTTAATGAGAAACGGGGCAAACAGGTTTCCACCATGATTTCGGGTCAGTGGGACTGGTAAAACATTCATTTCCATGAAGCGAAAGGTTAATTGAGTGGGAGACAGTATGATGGATAACTCCCCATACTTTCTTGGGGAGAATATTATAAATATAATTTTATTGTTCTATCTGAAACATAACTTCATTACTGTTTTCATTATTATATTGTGATAGGATGCATGCTCAGAAAATTTTGCAAATTCATGCAAATGTATATATTTGTTAGTCATCATTGATTTAAAATCTGAATGTATATATATATATATATATATACGTATATACATATATATATGTAGTTGAAATATTATCACAATTCCTTTTAGTTCACTTTGAATGCTTACTGTGCAGTCACATAAATTATATCTGGTATGTATATATATCTGAAAATGGATTAGCTATCAAAATACGAAAAATACATATACCAACGTCCTCTGTTAAAAAAAAAACTTGTTTTCTTAGGAACAAAATATCACTGTCAATGAGATGTATATAGTTCACAGATTTTTTAATGGTTATTCATTGAAATTTGGAATCTAGTAAGTGTGATGTCAGTAAACATTGTGATATGCTGCAAATCATCAGGGTCAAACTGCTACTATATTATTAAGAAAACTTTTGGCCCTTTTAAATAAATATATGATTTTCATTTACAATTTGGCATCTGAAGAACAATTGCCAGATAGTAGTGTTGTCTGAATTTTTCTCTGGAATTTTTATATACTCTTAATGATAAATTCAACTGATAGATAAAATTATTTTCTTAGTTACAGAAAATCGGTTTGGAGAAAATCCAAACTGTACATATATACTCGTGCATGTGTGTGTGTGTGTGCACAGGTGTATATACATAGATATATATGTATACATACATGAATATCTTATGTATGTAAGTAAAAAATATATAAATAGCTAGATAGACACAAATACACGCACATACTTACACACACACAGAATTATCCATGTACTGTAAGTAAAATTTTGGTTGATTGTAAAACTGGGATCATAGATATTGTAGATAATCTCCCTAACAGTAGATTTAAAATTGAGTCATTTGGGGGTTAAATTCAATTCATATATTTTGGTTTCTTAAAAACATTATGCTTTTCCATCAAAATTATATCAGCTGGAATTTTTGTTAATGGGGTAGTTACATAGTAGTTTTGCTGCACATTTCCTAAAATAAATCATATGCCTGAGATCTTATAAAACACCCCAAATTGAGATATCATCCATTACATTTTATTAGGCTTATATTTTATTGTATTATTTATTTATGTTGGTACTGGGGAATGAATCCAGGGGAACTTAACCACTTGACCATATCCCCAGTCCTTTTTATACTTTACTTTGAGATAGGCTCTCCCTAAATTGCTTAGGACCTTGTTAAGTTGCTGAGGTTGAATTTGAACTTGCAATCCTCCTGTCTCAGCCACCCAAGTTGCTAGGTTTAAAGTTGTATGCCACCATGCCCAGCTAGACTTACATTTTAAAAACTCTATACCATTCAAGATTTTAAATAAATGTATCTATATGCATACACACAGGAGCATTTTTTAAATTTACTTTTATATGTAAAGGGTAATATCTAAAATGAAACAGCCAAACCAAGGCATGTTACTGATAAGTGTGTGGAGGAATGTATGAACACATAGTTCATGAAAAGCACTGCCCCTCTAAACTGTCATAAGCCCTCTGACTACACAGCAGCAATTCCTTTCCACTCCTGAATATGTCCCTGCACATATACGGTCCTTACTCTACCCTTGGACCCACTTCTCCATTCTTCAGGAAGAACTAGTGAGTTCCTCCTCCGTGAACAATTAGCATTTTGTGTTGTCTTATCTGGTATCATTAACAGTATTTTTATGTGATGTGATGAATGGTTGATATATGTTTACACAACTAAACTACTAACTTCCTTTATCTTTTTAGAGAGAGAGAGAGAAAGAGAGAATCAATTTTATTTAGTTTTTCATATGGACTTTGTTGCTCCAACACTTCATTGTGTACATGGTGCTGGGGTTCAAACTTGCATACTCGTGCATACCAGGCAAGACTATAAACACTAAGCCACCACTCCATCCCCCTGGCTTCCTTTGTTAAAAATCATATACAACATTTCATCTTTACAACTAAGGACAATTTTAAGCAATAATTGATAGATACTCAAATCAATCGTTTTTTTTAAGAAGTACTAGAGATATATATTATGTATCCTTTTGGATATCGTAATTCAATTTAAAAAGTGTATGTCTGTATCACTTTCTATGACAGAGCAAATTAATCAAACTAAATACAAGTCATATCATTATCCTTTTTTTCAGCATCAATTTGGATCAGAAGCTAAGCAATCAAATGTTCAGTCAGATGTGGCTATTGACTTGTGAACAGAATGGAGTCATCAGCAAAGAAAAGGTCATTTATTCCCTAACCATTAAAATGATCATCAAAACATGATTCCCAAACTGCTCATAAAAATGGTGCTTTTGAATATATCATTCATACTTTCCTGGGTTGTGGAAATTTTCCGTAAATTATAAGCAGGAGATATATGGGCTCTTCCTTTAAGATCCCTACGTGAGCAGGTAAGATTTTAAATCAGCAGAGTTAGTGTCTGAGTTATGGACAAAAATGAGCCTCAATTTAAAGCCTGACTCCACTAAAAGCTGTATACATTATTTATTTTTCTCAGTCTTAGTGTCTTCAAATCAAATATGACACAATTACACCTACTTCAAAAATTTGCTAGGGAGAACAAAAGTTATTATAAGCACCCAGCGTAATATAACCGAACTCAATAGATTCAAAGAAAAAATAATTCTCTATCTAGTATTTAAAAAGAAACTCTATAAACTTGAGAAATGTTTTTTTAGCTGGATTTAATGTGGATTTCTATCATACTGAATACATTTCTGGTGCTTTCACAGAGTTCTTGGTGGGGCAACATAGCATTGCACGGTTTTATTACAATATGAAAAACACTAGATGCACAAAATTAAAGTTCAAGTTAATCAAAATATTGCTTGACAAAGCAAATAATTGAATAGCACTTGCAGTGCGCTGTGGTAGACAGTAATTAACATGCAGCGTCTTCAACATTTGAGTACAACTTCCAATTTTCATTTTAACATCGTAGAATGCTGTCTACACATTTTTTAATGGTGCCCATGATAATAATATATTCTCTTTTTAATCATATTCCACGTTGCAAGAAATGAAGCTTGCAGTTTTCCCAGGTGCTTACGAAATTACTACTGCAAGCTAATTCTCATCCCCCAAGTTAAGAGCTTCAACGCAGTGCACATTAACAGGCTGCTTATGTGCTTCCTGTGCAACAGAAGGTAAGTTAATATGGGCCTCAATTATATCCAGTTTCTGCATTTATAGCACCCTGCGGGCAGCAGGAAGAGAGCTGTAAACGTACTTATCCTGCTTTTTTAATGGTATACTATATTACAGTAGAGAAAGACTGAGAATAGTGAACGGAAGTAGAGAGTAAAGAAAAAAAAAGAAAGGCAACAAAGAAGGAAATAGAAAAAAAGTGTGATTGAATGGGGAATTGAAACAAATGCAAACTTAAAATCACTGATTTAAAAGCTCTTCAATTTAATTTACACCTATAGTTGTACATATACACATGAATGAAATGCACCTATACGTCCCCTGTTCTGCATCTATTCTATTTCTTGCATTTTTACTTGGCTGCAATGACAGAGTGTTAACGATTGTCTCCATATGCCATGACTATCTATGAATCAAATCCTAAGAAGGAGCACTTATAGTATCCACCAGGAAATAGTCCTTGGGACTCTTTTTGCACAGGTCAATGAACCAATCCAGTAAATTTGACAAACCAGTTGTGCTTCATTGTCAACAATATTACATAGCTAGGCTAATCTTATGTAGCTAGGCCAAATTGGAGCTTACAAGTTATAGAGCCAAGATATTTAAAATGTTGCCCCCGTAGGTGTATCTGTTATGAATTTGCATTTCTGTAAGGAAAGGATCTAAATTAGAAGGATAAAGAAATTACAGATTAGAAACAACATTGATTCTAGTTTTTCTTCTGTAATTCAATATTTAGGGACCTATTGATACAATGAAATTTCATAACAAGGTAGAGATAACAGTAATGTAATTAATGTGTGTTTTTGAGTTAGGATAGAAGAAATAAGAATAGGTAGAAAGGAGGAAAGGTCCGAGGGACTGTAACTTGAAATCTAAAAATTCTCTAAACTCCCTCACCTTGACCTCCACTCCAGGCCTGTGTCCTCCAGACTTAAATTCTTAAAAGGTCCAATAATCTCAAGAGTACTATAAATCCAGCTAATGAATGTCTATGTATGTTTTGTTGGCTTACCCAATGTTTGTTTAGAGTGATAAAAAGAATCCTAGAGAGAGAGCTTTTAAAGGTTTGAGTGCAGTCCAAGTGCTATGGGTTAACTAGACAACGTCCACCTCCTGGTAAAACACACCACTGGGCCCTGTTCAGGTCCTCAGTCAGAGGAATCCAGCTCAGTGGCCTGATGTCACCCCTTACCCTTATGTTCACCAATCCCAAGGCTTCCTTTAAGAGAAGAAACCTGAGACTCCAAAGGGAAATATAGGGATCAGAAGAAAGGATTCGACCTCACAGATCAAGGAGATTTATTCCAATAGTTCAGGGACACTGTGACAATGGCAGGACCCCTCAGCAGGATCATCCCAAATAAACCTGCTTTACTGTTGAGCCCCTCTCCTCCTTGCTTTCCTTACAAGGCCCTTCCCTCTTGGGCTCCCACACTGCTTCTCCTTTTGAATGTGACTCCTGCACCACGGCATGTTTTTCTAAATTTTGGAATGCTGTTTCCAAAATAAAGCTCAGCTTGTTTCTCTTTTAAAACATCCTAAAATTCGTTTCTGTGGTATTATGTCAAAAACCTGCAAAGGCTGTGTAGAGGTCTCCTTCTCCATTCTGAGGACCCTCTGGGTCCTTATCTGGTGACATTATGATGATTCTCTTTGTTTACTATGCGGTACAGTAGGAAGTAAAAATTATATATGATTTACAAAGCTAAACACATTCTTTTCTTTGTAATCAGTGCTGGGGTTTCAACCCTCACCCTGGCACATGCTAGGCTAGTGCTCTAACATTGAATTACAGCCCCAGTCCAAGACAGAATGCAAACCAGGAAGCGAGTGGCAGGTACGACTGAACAGGTGTGCTCCACTATTGGAGGCCAGAGAGCTTCCTGCTAACCTGAAACACAGTGTCAAATTACAAAATGTACAAGTACTAGAACTTCCAGATTGACAGGGACCCTAAAAAGTGTCTCTGTCCCTATTGACCCCACCTCTCCAGTTTCCATGAGTTCAGAAAGATTATCAGTTCTAAATATGAACAGTCAGCCCCTTCTGAAATCTTTACACACCCCAAATCACGTTTAAATGCAGACTTGCAACTTCTGATAACATGTGCACACATAGGTATGTTCCATTTCCACCTGGCCATTTCCCTGTCACTCTCCTGCAAAGACCCTGCAGACACTGAGTATCTACTTGGAGTTCCACCTTTGAAAGCTGCCTACCTCATCTTAGGTGAAAAGGGCTTCTCCATCTGGCAAATTCTCACATACAATTAAGTCCTCCTGAAATTCTGTCTTCTCGGCAGTTTCTCCGTGATGATGAGTCAAAGCAAAGTTAGTTATTTCTTCATGTGTGTGACTTCTCTCATGGTTGGGGATTACTGAATTATCTCTCTCCAGAACCATAGAACGTGCCCTTATTTTCTGTGTGTCCTATGTCAGAAAACTTCAAGAAGAATGAAGAAGGAACATGCATGTGAGGGTGGCGTGGACCTCTTCAACAGCTGATGAGCCACTATTGCCTCGGTCATGTGAACTTTAAAGTGGAATCCACTTCTACACATGTGTAGTATTTACACATTCTGCAGGTATTCCAATTTTTAAGGTTGCTGAAGTGAATGGAAATTGGAAGTGTTAATAACTGGGAGGAGCAAGCAATCTGTGGTGATCACCTGTGATGGCCAGTGTTGGAACTTCCACTACACCTCTCCTTTAAAACAGCTGAGCTGCCATTGCAAAGTGAAAGTCCCTACTCTGCGTACAGTCAGTTGTTTATTTTCTTACCAAGGAAGGAAAACAATAACAAATTCATCTTCAAATCCTAGATACTTTTGGCTTGAGGTAGGGCAATGTGAGCACCAGCCTGCACAGCCGATGCAAACGTTACAAAATACAAATAAATATCAAAGGCAGAGCGTTTAGGCATCTTTGAAAACCCACCATATTCCGTGCTCCATAAAGACAATCATGAACACTCTTTTGTGAATGGAAAGCTCCATTACTAATGCATCGACTTTGATATGTCAATCAGATATCCCATTTAGGACAGTATGCAATTTGACTCTAACTACGTCCACAGGAACAGCAATGTTCCAACTAGTGTTTAAAGCCTATAGCATGGGGTTGGGGACTTAGCTCAGTGGCAGAGCGCTTGCCTAGCACACGCAAGGCCCTGAGTTCAGTCCTCAACCCTAAAAAAATGAAAAATAAAAAAATAAAGCCTATTGCAGAGGTCCCCAGCCTTTCTCAGTCGATAGTGTTCTTACACACCAGTGTCCCACCCTGACCTGACAGCTGCCATCAGTTGAAAGAAATGCATATATGTTAAATATTTGGTCTATACAAATTAATATTCCTGCATAAATTACACCTAATAATAATCTGGAGAAAATAATGCACATGAGTCAGAAAGCATATTTCTTGCATACATCACAACAGTTGAGACTAATGGGCTGTGTGTCTGAGGGTCTTTGCACAGCTTCTCCAGTCGTGGCATCTGATTAGATGCCAGCATTAACCTTCCTGTCCTGCATGGATTTTCATATGACACTTTCTTTTTGTCACAGTCATCACCAAAACCCAGCTTTACAAAGATATGGAACCACTGAAAGGAGAGCAGCTGGATCGTCTTGAAATAACAGACTTCCTTGAACTAGTAATCAAGTGGCTATGTCCTGTGGATGTCACTCGGTTTATCTCAAGTATTCAAAGTGGCCTTGCCCTGTCAACTTGCTGCAGCACACCTGAGTCTTTTCATGCAGTTGGGCAATTCTGTCTATGGTACTTGTTATGCATCAAATGTATAAGTAGCAAAATAAATATTTGTTGCAAAATGGATTCCATTATTTTAAAACTTTGGTACATATTCCCTACTGGGCCCCGCTATGAGGGAGAGGTCGTTTCCATGCATGTGACATGAAGAGTGGTCATATGAGACACGCTGGGCAATGAAAGTCATGAGTGAAGACCAGTGGTGATTTCAGATGGACCCTTGCTCTCCCATCAGACTGTACCTTCCACACTAGGACGCCAAGCAAAACCACAGGGGCTTTGAACCACTTGAATGCAAGTGTACAATTAACTCAGTTTTGGAAGCTACTGAAGCTTGGGGTAATTTATTACAACTTATCTAGCACTAGCAGACAAAAATCAACATTTAAATAAATTGTATGGGGGCTGGAGTGGTGGCTCAGCAGTTATGGCACTTGCCTGGCATGTGCGAGTACGAGAGTTCAAACCCCAGCACCACATACACAGAAAAGTTTCAGAGCACAAGAAAAACTAAAGAAAAAGTTCTCTCGTTCTCTCTTTCACTGTCCCTTTCTCATTAAAAATAACTAAGTAAATAAATTGTATGTTTTCAATTAATATCTATCTGAAATTTTAAGTTTCAGAGAAGAAATTTAATATGCAAATTTCAATAAAGTTTATTCCGTATTTTTAAGCTTGAAATAATACTTGAACAAATTATTTCAGCTTCATAGCACATTGACTCAATATTAATTTTCAGTGTTAAGAAAATTTGAATATATATTGTATCTATACCTACCCACATTAATGTGGACCATATTAATGTTAATCTATTAACTGACTTTTTCATTGTGGAGAAACTACAATGTAATCAATAGCAATTTTCCAAATGTTTATGCAATTGGAATCACCCGAAGTAGAAATAATCAGCAAACATTCAGTGTGCTTTATGCAAAAATAAAAAATAATAAAAAATCAGGATTCCAGGAAATCTTTATTTACAAACTTGCATTTTCCTTCAGACAAAAACATTTACTCGATATTTCTCATCTTTGTACTGTCTGAAATAACTACCATCATTCTTTACTCGTATCCAATTCAGTACATCTGCCAAATTGAATTTGCCATTTTTATATCTGCTGTCAAAATTGCAAGGTAAAATGTATGTTTCTAACTCACCTACCATCTATTTATTCTGTATTTTCCATGAAATTTCTTAATTTGCATTTCTTGTTAAAGCAATGCAAATATTTTGGAAGGAAACAAAATGTAAATGAAATACAACCTTTCATATTCCTCTAGAACCTCCCTCCACTAAATTGTCACCAACAAAGGATCTGCATACAGTTGCATTGTATATACTTGAGGCAAATATTTTGCCTAACATAAAATCATAGCAATAACAGAGTAGTGAAAAATAGTAAGGCCAGGATCCTTCGACTCAGTCATTCACCCTCTTCTCTTCCCTCCACCTAATTTACTATGCTTACAAAATGAGCTCATGTAGCTAGAACCTTTGAAACACTGTCATAAATGCCAGAATTATAACTATGGCTTTTCCTTAAAATCTTCAAATAAGGATTGGAGGGGTAGTTCAGCGGTTACGATGCCTGCTTGGAATGCACGAAGACCTGAGTTCAAACTCCAGCACCACATATACAATGGAGTGTTGGTGAAACAAAGACCAGATGAAAAAATAAATTCTCTCTCTCTCTCTCTCTCTCCTTCTATTTAAAAAGTATTTCAAATAAATCTTTCAAAATGAAATCAAATTTAGGCTAATAGAATACTTTGTATTGAGACATTTATAAAAACCCTTCATTGCTTTAAAAATTACCTTTTGGGGCTGAAGCAGTGGCTCAGCAGTTGGAGTGATTGCCTGGCATGTGCAAGGACCCAGGTTCAAACTCCAGCACCACATACACAACTGTCAGAGAAACAAAGGCCAGATGAAAAAAAATGAAAAAATAACATAATTTATTCTCCCTCTCTCTCTCTCCCCCCTAAAAAAATATTACCTTATGGCTCTGAGTTATAAACTTTGAGGATCAAAAAATTCAGAAAAAATAATATAGATACATAAGGTGTCAATAAATTGGGGGAAAAGATAAATACAGTAAATAAAATGCTTTTTGTATTATTATCAGTTTCATTTCTAAACAAATATGGGTGTAAGAATTATGGTTTGGTGGATAAAAAGAGGATAAATTTCAGAGAGGTGAAGAATGGTTGTCATGTAACTTATATAACCGAGAGCTCTGCTTTATGACACACTTAAATCCTCTTTATTCATATCTCGCTTACCTGTGAACTTTAAAAAGGAGAAAAACCAATAAAAAAAGAAAAAATTAAAAAAGAGTGAAACCACAAACTTTACCACAGAATCATGATCCACAGGACAGCTTGGTCACACTGTGACCCTCCTATTTACCTTGCTTCCTTTGTGGGATGCAAGTCCTCATTTGTGACATCATAATTATCTTCCCATCTTATTTATGGTACGATGCATGATGATAATACAGAAAGGAATAAAAATATTGCCTAAGGAAATTCTAAACGGAATGATTTTTCAGTTTCCTGGGAGACGTCAGCAATAGTTCTTTAATATAGCATTTTACAATGTCAGAAAGAGTTGATTTTTTATTCCTTTCCTCCTACTAGCTATGCCATAGAGTGACATTAAAAAACAAATTAAGAATTTATGCCAAGGTAGAAAATTCTTTTCAGTAGTGACTGTGTCACTAAGTTGTGCAAATACATCAATCTCCTTGTCAGTAAAAAAACAAAACAAAGTACTTTTTTAACTTCTTTCCTCTTGATTCCTTTTTAAGGTGCTATGAAATCATTGCTACCTTCTGAGGCTCTGTGCATTATTTGGAGAACAATTACTTTAATAAGGAAATACCTACTTTTAAAAAGACTGACGGAGACTGTGGCACCCCTAGAGCCCTGCCAGTATTATTTTATGTGGTTTTACATTTCTGCTTAATTGTTTGGTCCTTACTAGGTTATTCACACACTTCACATGTCTTTCTTCCTTATCAAAATTAAATCTAGAAAGTTAAGTCATCACTGATCTCCCCTCTAAATGAGTGCAGAGGATGACGGGCTACCAGAAATGTTTCCTAATATTAGGAACGCAGCTGTCCCAGCCTGTCAGCGGAAGTGTGAGATGTCTCCATCTGCAGTCCCTGTCCTATGTTCCCCGTGTGAGGCTCTCCCAGAGCTCTGGATGACAGCCGCGTCAACTTCATCATATGATCCACCGGGACAGACGCTCATAACTGGCTTTCAGCACAGAGCCTTCCTGTAAAAGGTGATAACCACAGCCAGGCAGCAGAGCGGGGATTTGAAGAGGGCAGCAATGAACACAAAGGTTTGGGGAAAAGCAGTTCAACATAAAACTTGACAGAAACAAGCCCTAAAGGACCGCTCCATAAATGTGGAAGGCAAGAAAGGAATGGGGGTCCTTCACGGCTTGCTTTGAATAGTTTGAAAATTCCCTGCTTTTAGAATCTGCAGCTATTCATTTTAAAGTGCTCTGGACAACTTCCACATACCTTCCCGCACGTGCACACATGCATCATCCCCAACAATGAAATAAAAAATATATCCTAAAAGCGAACCAATCAGCAGTATCCCAGGGTCCGCTGCTTCAAAACACACTGCTCACCAATTTGACTTCCGATCAGTATTCTTCCTTTCTTTTAGGATCTCTGCAGACAGCCTCAGTGGGACGGTTAGGACGCTGGTGCGCCGGCAGTGGTTTGAACCACTCATGGGAACTGATTGTCACGATTTTAGGAATTTCGTGAGCCAGTTGTCAAATGCAGGAATCATGAAAAAATAAAATCAGTTAAACTTACAATTAAATAATTTCTAATAAAAAGGGTAATGTGCAAAAATCATGGCACTGATGTTCTCCCTGCCTTTTGCTACTAACTGGACTCCGGGATTCGTTCACACCGTGTGTCAGGTGGAGACTGGGCAACCTTGCACTCCTGTCCACTCCCACCCTTGGTGTCCACAGAGTCCTCCTCAGCTTGTCGTTGAAGAAGTTCGGCCTTACCAGTCATGTTCACCAAGGGGATTTGCAGGCTCAAATCCCACCCCTCTTGCCACGGGCTGCATCTCCAGGCTTCCCCAGCCCTCCACTGCGCTAAGTTTTATATTACCCATTCCAGGGTTTGCGACACCAAGCAAGGTCCTTATTCCTGCCACTAAATGCTCCTACTGTCCTACTGGAACGTAAGTTCATAATTTGACTACCCCGATAGTTGCCATCAGAGATGAGAAACAGTGTCCACGGGGTCCTCTAGAGTGCCACTGAACTGGACTTAGCACCCAACTTTATCTACTCGTTCCAGGAGTCAGATGGCCTTTCATTTCAGTGTCATTAACTTGTTTGAAATTTTGCAAGAAAAAATACAAAATGTAAAAGTAAAATATACACAAAACAGATAAATAGTCAAGGGAAGAATTCTGAAAAATGGTAATAAAAACATTGTTCTTTAAGTTGAAAATTAATATATGCTGACTTCATAATCACAAAGTGCTTTTTATGTTTTGAGAGTTGACTGAAATAATAGCTCTGTAAAAAACAGTTAACAAATGACTACGGAAATATATATTAGATAGACTTTCACAGTTTTGTGAAACTCAATCAAGAGACTGTTGTTTATAATTTTTTTTAAAGAAAGAGGGAGAGAGAAAGACAATCTTTATTCTTTCATCTAGGCTTTGTTTTTCTGACACTTAGTTTTGTATGTAGTGCTGGAGTTTGAACACAAGTCCTTGCACATGCAAGGTGAGCTTTGTAACCTCTGAGTCAGGGATCCAGCCCCTGTTGTTTATAATTAAGATGAGTACAAGCGGAAACAGTATGATAGATGGCTAACCTAACAATTACCTGAACACGTATGAATTTTTACAGGATCATGAGGAAACTTGTCTAGGTTCCTGGGGGACACAGGGAGGTAAGCAGGGAGGGGTAAAGGGAATAGGAAGGCCATCAAGGAGACCAGAGGGAAGTAGTATGGGGGAATCTAATCAGAGGGGAACCTCCAACCTCCAGGAGAAATCCAATTAACTTGGGGCTAAAGTAGGGGGAAACATGGAACCATGGGAAACCCAAGGGGGGAAAAACCATGGTCTGGCACCAGTCTTGGCTTGTTCTGTAATTACACTTTTGTTCTTGATTGTTTGATGATGAATCCCTACTAATTGTAAGACCATGTTTATCGAATAAAAATAAAAAAACAAAGGAAAAAGATCATAATATGCCTAAAGAGCACAGGAAAGAGGAGAAATCTCCTAACTTCCATGTGATAAAAAAAAGAAGAAGAAATGCAAACTAGAACAAGAAAATATAAATGGTTAAATTTTCAATATTTTTGAATGATTAAAAATATCCACATTGCTTAAATAATTTCCATACTACTTATACATTAAATGTGCATACTATATATATATATATATATATATATATATACTTGTGACAGTTAAATAGAATATTGTATTTATAGTGTATGCCAGAAAGTTATTACAAAATGAAAAATGTCATCAACCTAAAACATATTTTCTGTTAGGCCAAATGTTTTGTGTAAGTAATCACTAAGTGTGAAAAAAGAAAAACGTATATATATATGTGTGTGTGTGTGTATGGTTTCGTATATATATATGTTTTATGTATGTATATATGGTTTTATATGTATGTATGTGTGTGTGTGTATATATATATATATATATATATATATATAAAACATAAATGTAAGTAGTGACAGTTATGGCTTAAATGGTCATACATTTTTCCTTTGTTTAAGTAAGCTCATACTCCATTACTGTTTGAATAACAAACTAACTCATAGCTAATGGTAGGATTTATGTACAAATGCACTGAACTATAAAAGCAGTTCTTTCGAAATGTTCGGGAAATCAGTATCCTTTATTAACTTCCTACCTAGAAGACAGAGAAGTTAATTATTCTGAGACCTACCAGGGACACATGTTTGTTGGTGAGTTTGTCATTCACGCGTCAAAGAGAAGTCACCAGCAGATGGGAATCCGGTGGACACAGTAACCCAGGTGGAAGAACCACTGTAAATTCTGCTATTTACAGTCCTGGAGAAGAAAATTTTATCTAAATAAGTAAAGTATGTATATCTATTGATTTGGTGACTATTCCTTTTAAACCTGAAGAAAAATTAATCTTACCATTTTTAGCATATTCAGGTGGGACTGGGAAAAGAACCGCTCCTCTCTGTCATTGCTTAACACCATTTTATAAAAATCAGACATTTATGTTTATCAATCTTGTAAATGTAAGAGCTGTAGCTTACAGAGAAAAATAATTTTATAGAAACAAAATTTCAAATTACATTTTAAAATGTTATGTTGTAGAAATTTCTATTGGTTTTCTGTTAAAATAATGAGTTCCCATAATGAAAAGCTGCGTTTTTTTAAACTATGGTTTCCCAGCACATGTAAGTGGGGTTCAGGTTGCTCATCGGACTGACGGTTCTGCAACGCTAAAGCAATAAGCAAGGACATCAACCAGCTTCTCGACTGGCAAATTCCTCCGCGCAGTCCAATTTACTTTCCATATAACATGGGGGAGAATTCATGACATTGGTAAAACTTGAAGTGGTGACTCTGTTCTATAAATCACAGTTAAGAAGGATCCTAGGCTAAATAATGGTAAAAGCACAATATTTTCAACAAAATTATGGATTCCATACGAAGATTAGAGCAGTGAGCAAAGAAGGAAGTCAGGGGTCAAATAAGAGTCCAGAAACTCAAGAGCAGAGGACTCAATAGAAAGCCTTTCTCTCCCTTTCTGTCTTGAGTTTCATTTGAATCGCATAGTAAACAATTACAAAGTTATTTATGTGACCCTTATCAAGAACAGTAGCTTAAATTTTGTGATTTAATGAAACAAAAACGATCAATGTATAATCTACTATCTTCAATTAGCTTTGAAATTCCGAGAGTTATATCTTGGGTGTGAATATGCCCAGAGGCTACAGAAAAAATAGGTGGGAAGTCATGGCTAGGAAGGGATGACTGACAAGCAGGACATCTTTGATGTAATGGCAAGGTCAATGCATGCATTTTTGCTTGACTTTCTTTTGCTTTAAAACAATATTTCATTCCCTATTATGTTCTAAAGTGTTATATATACTGGAATGTCTATAATTATGTTTCACAATTTGCCTGATAATGACTAAGAATGCTTAAGATTTCTTGGTGCTCAATTAAATATCTGCAGAATATCTGGTGCATTTCTATGTTACCAAAGAAATAAAAATAATTCATGCATCTATGAGTGGTCAGCCTGAAAATACTGACAAACACATGGATAAAAAGAAAATATTTTGTTCATTTCTTTTTTGGGGAAGGAAAGTTAAAAAACAACTTATAACTATATTAACAAAAGCCATTATTTATAAAAGAAAAATGCTTTTGTTTATTTTAAATACTTTCAGCTAATGTGGATTTTCCATTTATGCATAAAATTAAGTCAAAAGGAACCAATAAGTATTCCCATTCTCTGAATGAGTAAAAGTGATTTTAAAGCACTATCTTAATTTAATGTCAACATTTTTATTTTTTGAAAGATTAGACTTCATAATCTGATTTTGAAATATGAATATGTATGCATAAATGCTTTTGCATATGTGAATATAGAGCAAAATAATTGATGGGTGCAAACACCCACTCTGTCATTGGTAGAAAACTGAGTTTGTTAAAACACACATTCGGTAACTGCTCAATGTCACAAAAATATGAGTCCTAACAAAGTCATCTTATCTAGTGATCTTGCTCAAGGTGCTTCCCAACTATCTGTTGTTCATTCTGTGAACAATGGCTTCTAGAAATTCGGTGAACAGTTAGACACTTACATGCTTACAGTCAGTGTGAAAGCAATAGCGACCCACGCCTAGCCTTGGCCCTCTAAACACCGTTCCTCACCATGGGAGAAAAGGAACCTTTGTGAAAGAGACTCCTTCCAGAGCAATTGTAAGTAAATAAACAGAACATTCAAGAGGTGCTCCTGGTTCCTTCTAGAGAGCTAAGGCTTGCACAAAGAAAGACAGTAAACTGTGAAGTGGATGCCCACAGCCAGCTTAACTCTTATCTCCTAAATGTAAGCATAGAAATAATAGCATAATCCATGAATAAATCAGGGCCTGTGACCTCTATTGATTCGCATGAAGCGATTGATACTTCTACTAGAAGTGAGCTATGAATACAGATTCAAAGGACTCCCTGCAAAATACTCATCAAATTTGAAAGGGGAAAGGTGAGCAAGCACTAAGCCTCCGCCTAGACATCACCTTGATCAAGCCATCCAAGGTGTCGGCAAGGAATGGGAGGAAGAGTCAGCCCTGCACCTCCCCTGTGACCTTCCAGCCAAGGGTACATCACCAGACTGAGAACCCCAGGGAGGGCGGCTCCATGGAAAAGCTGGCTTCAGCCTGCAGTGTGAGCATGTGGAACCTCAGGACACTGAAAGGACTTTCAACCTCAAGGAAGCAAGAAAGAGGCAGCAAATGAATGCTGAGCCTGGTTTTGAGCCACTTGCCTCCTGGGAGGAGGTCATGGTGATGCACCCCTGCAGTCCCAGCTGTGTGGGAGTTGAATTGCTCCAACCTGGAGCTGGAATCCAGCCCGGTCATCATAGAGAGACCTGTCTTAAAAAGAGAGAAAAGAAAACAAGACAAAGACACTATTGGCAAAACTGGTCAAACTTGAATGAGGTACGAATTAGATGTTATAGTGAATCTATGCTAGTGTTCTGATTTTCATGTTTATACTCTGGATCTATAAGAAAATATCCCATTTGTAGGAAAAATACAAGGCAACGGTTAGAAGTGATGGGAATCAGGCTGGCAAATCACCCTCGAAGGGATCAGGGTAAAGTTTCATTAGTATGAACTTCAGCATTACAAAACTAAAGGTGAAATGAAAGAACTGAGAGAAGTCAGGGAGATGAGTTGAATGGAGAGGAATTAAAATTCATTAAAATAGAAGAATCAAGAGCCTGAGTGATGTAACTGGGAACAAAGCTGTGTCACTTAAAATAAGTAGAACGAAAATCAGCAATACTGGCTTCAAGTGTCATCAGTCCTCTCTTCTGCCTTCCCTGAACACATGAATGTTTCTATAAGAAGTCTGTATATGAGAAAAGCTAATTGCAATCTAAAATATTGTTTAGAAATATTAAATTTTCTAACAAAAAAGTAAAAAGAATAGTAGAATTTAAAAATTTGAGAAAAAACTACATCACCTGCAGGAAAATGGATGGAACTGGAGAGCATTATATTAAACAAAATAAGTCAGAATTAGAAGTGTCTCATGGAGGTTAGACAGGAAAAAGGAAAAAAAACCTGACCTCACAAAATTAAAAAGGGTGCAGAATCTTGAGAAAGGAGATGAGGGAGGTTCTAAGGAGTGAAACTGAGCCAATTATACTGTGTGCATGCACCAACATGCTACAACGAAACCCACTACTCTGCATAATTAGTATCTACCAATAATTTCTGTAGTGTCATTGCTTTTGGAATGAGCACGATCATAACAGAAGGAGCTTAAAGTTTTTTATATATTTTTTGTTCTAATTTTTCAGTATATGCAGGAATTCATGGATCACAATGGTGTTGGTTAGGATTGTCTAAAAAGCCAGTGCGCATACGAATGGCTAATGAAGATGTGGTGTACTTACACAGTGGAGTTCTACTCAGCCATGAAGAAGAATGGAGTTACGTCTTTTGATGATAAATGGATGGAAAATGGAGCACATCACACTAAGTGAAGTAAGCCTGGCTCAGAGAATCGAGTGAGGATTGTTTCTTCTCATACCTAGGACATAGAGGGCAAAAAGGAACAAAAAGGAGGATCTTGTGAAAATAGAACCGAGATTAGTGGAATAGAAGCGGGAACTAGAGAACAGGAGGCAAAAGGGAAGAACTGGGGAATAAAGTTGATCCAATTAAGCTATGTGCATAAAGGAATATATCACAATGACTTTCAATCCGATACGTAGCTGTAATGCAACTATTAACATAAATAAAATAGAAGGAAGATCAATAGACTAGAGTAAGGAGATCAGGTGGAGGGAGGAGGGGAGGAAAGGGTAATTGAAATGGAGAAAACTATATTACATACATTTTTAATGTATATTGAATATGTCAAGAAGAACCCCACTAGTGTGTATAACTGCAATGCACTAAAAGCAAAAAAAATTCAAAAATATTTGTAAATATAATTATTTGATTAAAAATGAATTTGTGAGGGCTGGAGTGGTGGCTGAGAAGTTATGGTGCTTGCCCAAGTGCAGGAGTTCAAACCCCAGCACCACCAAGTCCCAGAACAACAAAGGCCACATGAAAAACTAAATAAAAATCGTTTTTCTCTTTCTCTCTCTTGCTATACCTCTCTCTTAAAAATTTTTTGGAAAATTAAAAAAAAAGCTGGAAGAAAGTACTTTGAATATTCTCACCACAAAAAAATACTTGAGAAACAGATACACTTACCCCGATTTGAATGTTACGCTATATACATAATACACAAATACTGAAGCATCATCTGGTGCCCCATGAATGGATGCAATTTTGTGTTTTATGCCTCAGGTAAAAATAACTTTAATTTAAATTAATAAAATAAAAATTGGGCAAGGTGGTGCACACTTGTAATCCCAGCTACTCAGGACACAAAGCAAGAGGAACATTTGAGTCCACGAGTTCCAGACCAGCCTGGGCAACAGAGGCAGATCCTGTGTCAAAACAAATCAAACTAATTAACAGGCAAATAAAGCAATTAAGGAATGTGAAAACTCAAAATAAAATTGAAGTCCATTGTGAAGCATGATGATTCCAGTTAAAGATGATATCTTGTGTTCCTGAAAAATGCAGAGAGGGCCTTGTGCTCCCACCACAAAAATCACAACTCTGGGAGGCAAGGTAAATGTTAATTAGCCCTGCCCATCCACTCTGCATTGCATGTGTAGCTCCAAGCACTGCTGCGTATGCTAGACACACGGCATCTGTCAATTTAACAACAAACACATTTGAAACAATTACTATTAATTCTGAGACCTTTACTCATTGAGATTTAAATCCCTTCTCAAAAATGTGGAAGTGGGGGAGCTGGGGCAGTGGCTCAGCGGTTGCAGCACTTGCCTGGTGTACAGGAGGACAGGGGTTAGAGCCCCAGCGCCACGTGCACGGCAGGGTGCTGGCGCCATGGGGGCCACATGAGAAGCTAGATAAGGTTGGTTCTCCTCTCTCTCTCTCTCTGTTTGGAAACAGAAAGGAAGGAAAAAGTTTTAAAAAATTAAGAAAAGAAAAGAAAAAAATGTGTAAATGGTGAGATTTTATGATGTCAGATGCACCTTCAAAGCTGATTCCTGAGTACCTTGGCTCATTTCCAACACTGAAGTGCATCTAAATGACAATCTGTAGCTGTCAACTGAGCCCTGAAGCTTGGTCAGGGTGACTCTAAGTCAGACCAGTGCTGGCCAGTGACATCCAGCATAAGGAGCCAGGCATTGTGGTCTGGGATGCCACAGCCCCTCACCAGCAAGTCAGAGGATGTCATCACACTCCTCCACACTGTCCCGCCAAAAGGAACCAGCTGCCAGACAGACGTCAACAGAGGGGTTCACATTTGGAAACGCAAAATAATTTTAAAATTGCGGCCATCGTTTGGCAATCCACTGCCTGGCAAGCCAAGGCTAATGAAGGCAGTGAACCTGGACAGACACACCCAGGACCGTGAGCAAGGCAAGCAGAACAGCTGAGGGTGACCGGAGATGACGAGGAGCCTGAACCACTCCATGGCAGCTCTGCCTCAGGCTTATCTCAATGTGAAGATCAGACTTGGAAAGTGATACCAGACCACAGCTCAGCTTCCAGCTTTCTAAATACCTGCTATGATGAACAAGGTGTAGGTCTCATTGCAACACATGAATGCAATTTCAGTCACTCTCTATATCACTGTATCATTTCCATGAGGTCTGGAGTCAGAGGACCCCCTATGGAACTGTGCGTACAGCAGATGAATCAAGCGGGACAGCCCTGCTGTGCAGAATGAGTAGGCACAGGGTCTGGGCCCACCTTCAAGAGCACTGCCTTCAGGACCCAGGATGAACCCTTAGGGTAACACACCCTGTACCCATCCTCTTGTGTGTGGAAGATCAATCCTCTTCCCACAGTCTCCCTGAACACTTCTTGTCCATTACGATGCCTGTAGTATTTGGAGTGTTCTCTGGGATCCAAAAGAGTTCAAGGAATACATTTTTAAAGAAAACAAAATTCTAAAAATTCATAATGAGACATGTCCCCTTAGGCATTTATGCATTGCATTATAATTATGAGATTTTCTAGTAATTGAAGAGATTTTTTTTAAAATATGAAGTTGCCTTTTTCTGTTAAAATGCTAAGATTATAACAAATGCACCTATGCTTTCAAATATCTAAATCTAAGCTGGTGTAAATAAGCTGATTAAGGATTAGCAATCAAGACCCTGCTCATAGTGTTTGATTAGAACTGATTGCTAAAAGTTCAAGAATTTTCCAAGAGCTGCTTGTTAAAATGTTGTTGGCTACCCCTACCACAGCAGTTCTTAAACTTCTTAAACCTTTACCAGCACACCTCTGAATAAATCTCTGCTTAAGAGAAATACACTACTGTACAAGTGAATTAAGTTCCCAAGATTCACACGCACAACATGACCAGCAGAACATTAGCCCGAGGCACGACTGTTAGCGTGCACTTACATCTGCATCTCTGCCTCCCACTGCATCATCCGGATCAAGGCGGAACAAGGACTTGAAGATTTAGTAGAGGTTCATTTAATTTTTAAATACTAATAGTGCCTGTGAAACACCCTTGATTCTGTCATTTTGATTTTCTTTAGCTTCACCCAGAGCCCTGCAGCTCTGTGATACCAGGCTGTTTGCCTCCCCTCCTCTTCCTTCCGCACCAACGTGCTGCCGGGTGAGGCAGATGATTCTCCACACTGGTCCCAGTTTCCAATCCTCTCTGAAAACTAGCGTGCCTTGTGTAGACCCATGTGTTCGTTGCTTTTCCTCTTCGCTTCCTTGAAGAAACGCTTGCTTTTCTTCCACCCCACACTCAAACATCCAGCTCCCACAGGCTCCCCAGTTCTCTATGTGGTGCCTCTCAAAGGCACAGACTTCACATGAAATAACCAGGGTCCTTCGCAGACCTGCTGACTGAGAAATACTGTCCTCCATGCCCAGTGGTGTGCCCTGGACTCTCCCAAGAAAGTCCGATACATGACTGTTTCCGACTCCAAGGATCCATACTGTACATTTCCTAAAGACGGAGATTCTGCTTGCATTGTGTATTTCATGTAGTAAGCATAGAGTATTTTTAAAAACAAGATGAATGCATTCATTGATTCTTTTCCTTTATAAATGTAATTTCAAAAGCCTTTGTACTAAGAAAGCTGTAAGCCACTATTGTGTTTCTAAGACAACTCTCCCCAGACAGGCTTCACTCTGGCATGACTTGGACTGATACTTTTTCTAAGCCCTTGATTCCTCTGAAAAGATGTTAGGAACACCAGTAAGTGCTCAGGATGCTCACAGGAAAATGCCCAGAGTAAAGGAAACCAGGGATATTACTGTCACCCTGATCCCACAGGAGTAAAAGAATATTTAAGTTGCTATGGTCCATCCTCTCTTCAGAACCCTGCAGCTGATTTTATTTTAAGAAAAATGGGAAAGCAGCGAAAGGAATTGAGATTAAGATCCAGACTGTAATAGCAAGGGGGAAAAACTCAAAAGGCTTACATGAAAGAAGAAGTATCTAGCCGTAGCTTTAATCTTGGACGTCTCGGGACAGCTTCCACATGGAGCGCCAGGTGCCACAGGTGCACCCAGCAAGAGCCGGGGGCCAAGGGCAGAGGCTGTCAGGCCTTGATGAATTCTTGTCTGGGATGCACTCATCCCAAGGTGCCTTCGGCATCTGGAATGCATCTCGTGAGCGTAATTTTGCAGCTGGTACTCTTCAGGAACGTAAAAGACTGCAGGGAACCTGGAGACTGGAAGGTAGTCAAGGAGCCTAGTGCGGCTGCTTCTGCAGGGTGAGGCAGGCACATTCACCAGGTCTTACCAGATAAACAGACATGCACACTCCGCATCCATCATCCTGGATGGATTTAGTTAGGAAAAAGAGTCATGTGGGCTTACAAAAAAATCTAAATGTCAACGAGAAATGAAAATTTTAATGGATTTACACAACCAATATTTTTAACAGAAAGAATGGGCATCATATTAGCTTCATATCTAGTAATACAGGTGTGAAATGTGGCATGAATGAGGTTGTCTATTTCTTTTTTTTCCTTTCTTATTTTTGTTTTAAAGAGAGAGGAACAATGAGAGAGAGAGAGAGAGAGAGAGAATCAATTTTATTTAGTTTTTCATGTGCCTTTCATTGCTCTGACACTTTGTTGTTTATGTGGTGCTGGGGCTCTAACCCACATCCTCATGTATGCCAGGCAAGTGCCATGACCACTGAGCCACCGCTCCAGCCCCGAGGTGGTCTTTTACTAAGAAGCAAAATAAAAACTTAATGTACTTCTCCATTTCCCCATTATGAAGAGCAGATGAAATTTAAAAATCACAAGTGCACCTTTGTGAGGTCTTTAAATGGTTTTATCTTCCCATGGATTTCATAACAGAAAGGTCTGGGGTTAAAATAATAAAATAAAATAATAAATTAATTTTAAAAGTTCAGAAAACATTATTCTGATCTAAAAATAAGAACATTTCATTTAGTTGCTCTTAAAAAAATCTGTCTATAATGCCAGGAAGTCATGCTGCTAGCTGCCCAAAAATGTGACATACCACTATAAGAAAAATCTAGGAAAATTCAATAGTTCCAGAAGGAAGTGTTTGGGATCTTAAAATATAGTACAATAAAAATATTTACCAAACTGCATTGGTTTTCTATCACCACCTGATGAATGACCACAAACTTAGTGCCTTAATACAACACAAATTTGTTACCTTGCAGTTTGTAATTCAGAATCCCATGGATCTCCCTGGTCTGCAACCCAGGGTGGGCAGGGCTGCTTCCTCTGTGCAGACTCTAGGGAAGAATCGCTCTCCCTTTCCAGATTCTAGGGACCCATCGCTTGCCTTGGCTCCTGCCCCTGCCTCCATCTTCACATGGGCAACTCTGAGCTCATCCTCTGATGTTAAGAAAGTACTGTAAATGTCAACATGGTATGAAGGAACTTCCAAAGTATCCGTCCACCTTTGGTCTCCTTGCAACCAGGGCTCCGCATTTGACCACCATTCAACAAGGGCCCTATATTTTTGAGACACTACTCTGAAATAGTCAGGGGTTCCCTATTTCCTATAAGACCTGATCCTGCTCCCAGCTATGGCCCTGATGATATCTGGCATATAGGACCCTTCGCAATGGATCCCAACCTACCTGTCCAGCCACACCTCTTCTACCTGAGCCCTGGTGCAGTGAAAGCCAGGCTTGCTCTCTCACACAGTGCTATTTCTTCTCACCTCCATTCTTCCTGTGTGGCCACTCTGTTCTCTGCCTCTAGGTCAACCTACTACATGAAGAAACCCTAAGAATAAATCCCATGGACACCCAAAGTAATCTCTGTTCAACACAGCTTGGATAGATATTTTCAAGTCTTTGAAATGAAGTCTATAAAATAATATTAACTATTCTCTTCAGTCTTTCAAAATTTTCTACACTTTTTTTGCTATTTTCACATAGACTTTCACACTATTGTGCATTAATATTCTAGTAAATTCTTCCCATAGATAGGAGTTATGTCTTCTGTATCTGTCTCCACAATATTCCTTAAATGGATTTTCCAATGAATTTGTTCTTATAATTTGGTGACTAACACAGGGTCTTGGAAGCCAACTTTTATCATTTATTTCAGAAAAAATCTTATCCAAATGAAATAATTGGCATTATAACTTCATTTGAAACTTTATTTTCTCCAAATTGGTCCTCTTTTCTCATTTCTTATCCCTACACTTTTATTCCATTATTTATCTTCCAGGAAAGATGTAATAATGTCACTATTTCTTAAGAAATCCCTGTCGAAGGGAAAACTGCCAATATAAGGAAGTCCATTCAAAGGCACCAAGCTAATGCAATAAATTTCCACCAAATAGAGCCTTGGCTGGCACTCTGTACTTGACATCAGCCAAGTCCCACTTCAAGGCATCCCTCAGGAAATGCTGGGAGACTAGAGGAGTTTCCAAAATGCCAGAAGCATTCAACCAGAAATAATTACTTCTAGGTCACGCAATGAGGTCCATGGTCATACAGGGTTATTTGAAATTACTTGATTAACTTTCCCAAACAGCATAGAACAGTGTATTACATCATAGTTCTTCTGTCTTTACTTTGTAGGTAATGCAAACATGAAATAAATCTATGCTATTTTCCCTAAGAAAACTCAATGCATGCCACAGGAACGCTGAAGACATACTGTCAGTTTTAAGCCAATTTATTTTTTAAACCAAGTTTATCATATGCTAAAGTGACTCTAAAACAATATGAACCATATCTGCGTGGTCTCCATAAAGAAATTCAGTAATTCCAATTAAGACTGATAAAGAAAAATTAGTGTTCCCAAGTTTTCTATCATGCTTCTATTTTATTTAGTGATTACATACGGAGAAAAATATAATGATAGCACTCTTAGAATCACTCTCACCATATAATTTGCCCCTCTTGGTATCATTTCACCATAATGAGAAAATCCTAGAGTCACAATGCCTACATTGAGCAAAGTATCAGAAGGGCACAATTTTAACCTTCAATTTAATTTTAATGTTCCCTTCCAATAAAACCAATGGTCATTTTTGTTCATTTATGCTCCATGGTACATATGTAGAGGTGAAAATGAACTTGTTCCCTTCAAAAGAAAAATTAGCACATATAAGTGGAAAGTACAAAATCAGAATACTCTGTTCTAACCATGTGCAGGTTATACTGTTTCTGATAGTTGCGACTGATCCTGTGATCTGATTACTAATCAGCCACACAAGCATGCTGTTGGCTGAAATTAGTGCTTTTTTCTTTCTTCAGCAGGGCAGATCCAGAGGAACCTGGGTTAAGCACAAACCCTGCAGTCCGTCATTCCTTATTCTCTTCACCCCTTGTGCTTGTTCTTCACCTAAAGGCAGCCTGATTGTCAACATGTGATTTTTCAGTGGTGGATAAATAGGACCGAGATAATATTATATCCAAAAGGTAGAAACAAATAAATTCAAGAAACAGCACTGCCTCCTACTAACATTTTTCCTCCAGACTCAGACAAATTTAGCACATTTTAATAGTTCAGACGTATTTGTCCGTTGCTCCTGGTTTTTTTTTTTCCCACATTTATTAGAAGTATATTGTGATACAGGATACAGATAAGGGGGAAATATTGTCAAAACTGTAGCAATCATTGTGTATAAACTTTGATATCCAGGGGTAATGCTAACACATAGATAAGCTACTGTGGGTTTCATCTAATGCAGTTTCCCCCAGAGGAACTCATGTGTTAAATGGGTATCCTGGTTTTGATGCATGCACAGGTCACAGAAGGATGTAATGATTAGATGTCAAACTTGATACTAAACCCAAGCTCACGAGGTTTCTTCTCTTTTACCTCTCATTGTTACATCTGACTAGAACATCACTGTGCTCAATTACATTACCTTTTAAGTTTCTAGACGTGTTTAACTACTAAATCAAATTGCAATCACGTTTCTCAAACAGCCTCCGAGAGAAGTTTGAGCAGCCCTTTCAAGAAGATTGAGCAAACGCTTGTGCATGTAACGCAGCTGCACACATTCACACGGAAGTAATATAACCACTTCCTTAAAACTGACAGTAAATGAAGTACAGAACTGTAGTCATATCACCACCTGAGTCACAAGAATAGTTTAAAAATAAACCATGTAAGAAGTCATAGTTTAAGTGACAGATATCTCCAAGTCACTTCCCCGTGAACTTTTCACCTTTAAAACACCACAGGACTTAGAATTAAATAGTACACCAGTCGCAGACTGGTCGGATCATGTGCTGGGAGGTCAACAATCACACCGTTGAATACATTGCTCTGTGATTTGAATAAACAGAAACGACCACTGAAGTTGGGTGGTGACCGCACCCATTTGAGGTCCTAGGCTTGAGGACCTGCCACAGTCTGTCAGTGTCCTCTTCACTTGGCCCAGCATTTTGCTTCTCAAACTACCACTGTGAATACACTGTTGAAGCAGGTGCCTGTTTGTAAATTCACTTAATGAGTTTTGAAATGTGGTAAACCAAACAGACAAAAGTTCTCAAGCAGGAAAATCTATGTTTGGTATAATAAAAATGCATTTACTTTGGAGGAAAAAAATCAAAATATTTCTTTTAAAAATCTAGCTAGTGTTCCTGCTCCCATTAATTTGGTTAAATAATTTTGATAGAGAGGATAATCCCAATATATATAGCGCTTACTATGTGCTAAACTTTCAAGTTCTGTAACTGTTAATTTAATGTTCACCACAGGAAAGGAAGTATTAGTATTATTTTACAAAAAAAACTATCAAAGCTTAGAGAGTCTAAATTAGTTCCACATAGTTATTGACAGAACAGGGACTAGAATCCAACTTGAATTTCAAAGGTGATTGTATTAGTCTGCTGGAGCCGCTATAACAAAACGCAATAGCGTGACTGCTTAAGCAACAGAAATTTATCCTCTCACAGTTCTGAAGGCTGGAAATATACGATCACAGTGCTGGCTGGAGCCTCTGTCCTGGCTCAACTTTTCGCTGGAACCTGGCTCTTCCTCTGTGCATGCAGGGAGAGAGACCAATGGTGTTTCTTCCTCTTATAGGGATGCCAGTCATGTTGTGGTAGATCTCCCTCAAAATATATAGTGCAGGGGAACTCTCTGAACATAATTTTAAAAAAAGTCTCCCTCCCTTACAGAAGTCTTCTTCCAGGTTTCTCCTGGTTAACGGTAAGGACTCTCTTTAATTTCCTCACCTGAGCTTGGACCAAGTGAGAGCCTCTGTGCAGACCCTTTAGCCCAGGCTTCCTCGCCCATCCCTGAGGAACTTTTGATATTGAGGCTCTTGCGGTTGTACGTTCTCCTTGTCTTTGTACTGTCCATATGTGATCAATTGCAAACTCCTGAAGGTATAAAATTGCTCAGTTTTCTGCTCCATAGCACCGGAAGCACAGTGTTATGCCCAGGTCTAAATACTGCAGCATTTGTTAAATCTGTTTTACTGAACACTGCTCTGGTGTCTGAGCCTCCTTCCTCCCATTTCCGTGTTAGGAGATGGACTTACCTTTATGATCATTTAACTGTGATTATCTCCTTAAAGGCCCATCTCCAAAGGCATTCACATTGGGGGACAGGGCTTCTGCATATGAATTGGAAGAGGGAGGAGTTCTGCTCCTAACAGTAATATTTCCCTTCTGCATAAGCAGTTGCTTGCAGACTGAGCTTAGGCTGGTGTTCCTCATCCAACACTGTGCTAGGAGCTTCAGACAGTAAGTGGAGTATAATGGCCTCTGCCATCCAAAAGGTCAGAGTCTGAACGCAGGACGCTTGCTGATAAAGACCAGTTCAATACACTGCAAGGGTTCTCAGGTAGTCTTGGGTAGTAAAGATTTCTACCCCAGCAAGAGTTTGGGGACTTTACTTGTACTGCTTTTGATGACTGCCTAAATCATGTCAAACGCTCACTTTGACTTTTATCATTATTACTGACTTTCAATTTTTTCTTCGTAAACCATCATTTTTTTTTCAACAGGTACAGTTCCCTTTAACCCAGGATCACCAAAAACCCAAGTAGGGAATCTTGTGGGGAGGCGCACCTGGTGGGAGGAGTGTGGTGTGGGGTGGAACAGAGTGTCAATATGGTTAGGGGCCCTGTACTGGCAAGCAATGCTCTGAAGCTGCAGGCAGGTCGTTTAGAGGAATCTCCCACACCCATTTTCCTAAGTAATTGTAAACACTCTTGGGTATTTATAGTATTTCTAAAAACCAAGCTCTTAAATGTTTGTTGTGCAGCATCATTAAGGTAACACAGATGAGATCTTGAACAACTAAAGCATTTATTGTTACTGGACACCAAGAGTTTTGTCTTCTTATCTGGTTTTGCCTTCTCCTAACCCTGTGAAGTTATCTTTCCTCCATAAGTTGGCACGTTGAAATGGTGCTTTGAACTCACAGACTACAGGTGACAGGCTGCATGTTCACGCAGCCCTCTCCCTAGGGAGTTGTGTAATACAGTGCCTCTGTTACCCCCTCTGTCCTTTTGCCACCATTTTCAGAACTGCTGGTGTGTCATCATTGGCTCTAACAGCAGTTCTGTGATACAGATATCACCATCTCCATTTCATTCATATAAATTAACGATCAGGGAAGTTGGGTAATTTTCCCAAAATTAGAAGTGTAAAACCTGAAAATGCTTTTATCAAATTCAAAAGGTTTATCACTAGTCCAGGTGACAGACAGCAATTAAAACTGAATTGTCACCAGGCTAATCTGGAGTTCAAGTCCTTACTGATCAACTTCAAAATGCAGCTTCTATGGGAAAACATACAGGAGATCTGTGTCAGTTCCATGCAATATGGCTTCTCTACTATAGTTTGGTATAAATTCTTCCTTATCAAGAAAATACAGAGAATATGCATTGTGATGGGAGAACTTCTACAACCTGCTTTACTTTCACTGATAATTAATTTCCCACAAAATATTACTGATTCTCTCTTACTAAGAGAAAGAGGTTTTTCTTTCATCGTTTGAAATACCATAAGCCAAAGCAAGAAAATTGTTTTCAAAAAAAGTAATTTTCATGCTACAGTTCAAATAATTGCAAACATTTAATATTTGGTATGAACAACTCTTTAGTATCTAATTTTGAGAAAATGCGTAAGTAATAAAAAATCATGAAATTTAAATGTCTGAGTTTTTATTTGGTTAGCATCTCATTTGTGATGTGATTGTTAGAAATAAAATGTACCCACCCTCCCCAGACTAGTTGAATCTCCATCAAATGGAAATGCTATGAATTAAAATAAAATAAGTCTTATTTTCCCCATGCTAAGAGTAAAAATCTTCTTGGAGAACAGTCTAGTTATAATCCACTAATTCTGCAAACAACTGAGACTGGGAACACATATACTCAGTATGAGTTATTCTCAGGTCCTTGTCCGTTTGACTCTGGGTCTCAAAAGACAAAACATGGAACAGCTTAACAAAACACATGGTCCTCAAGCGAGAATGTGGGGTAGAAGAAAGAGATGGCCAAAATCTCAAAGGGATTGCATCATTGTTTCCATCAGTATTTAAACATGGTCTGCTCCTCTTTATTTCTTAAACTGTCACTTTGGTCCTAAACCCCACTCCACCTGTCAAATCACATTAGTTTTCTTTATTTCAAATGCATACAGTAAGATTTTCATGAAGTGCTATTCATACTATCTGTACTTCATTCTGACAGTCCTTATTTTACTTAGCATCCTTAGATTTTTGTCTTCCACTGAAATGACATGTCTGGCCAGGGCTTAGGGCAGTGTCTCTCTCCAGTGAATGAAACAGACTACAGCCTGCCTCTTGGCACCATGTTTCTGTCCTGGAAGGTACCACTTTCTCCTATTCTCTTCCCCACTCACCTTCCCTTTGCAGTTTTGCTTGATAGTAGGTCCTTCTGACTCCTGAGCCAGGATGTGACTCACCCTCCTGTCCTCTGTATTACCCCTTGGGTGAGCTCAGCAGGGTCCAGATTTTCATATTACCCACATACTGATGCTGTGGACTGCCACCTCCGCTTCCCCCTTCCCAGGACGCCCAGCTGCCCATACTTGAGCTCCACCGCCCACAGTGGGTCTGCTTGCTCATTGGCACCACCATCTTTCTTAGTGTGCTCTTCTGAACTAAGCGAACAGAGACGCTGCCACCAAGCTTGCTTTTAGTTTCTTACGGTCAAGTTTCACTAGAGATTTTAAGGTCTGCCAATCATATATGTGTGAGCAAGTCTTGACTGGGGAATGCAGCTCTTTGAAGCATGTGCAGACCTGCACATGTGGTTGGCACCTTCCTGATGAACTGGAAGTGTGATTGTGAGGGTGGGGCATTTCCTGGGAAGTTCACATAAATCTGATCCTCAGGATCTCCGAAGGACTTTGTCAGCTACATGGTGCCATCGGTGAATTCCTGCCTGCATAAATTCAGGTGAGTCCCAAACAACACAGCTGAGACACGTGCTCCTTGTGCAGGATTCTGCCAGCAACATCATGCCCCTGTGTGCAAGCACCAGAGCTACTGGCAGCAATCCTGTATTTTTCTGCCAGCAGCTCCAGCTTGTCCACACTGCTGCTGAACACCCTCGCAGCCCCTCCTAGCTCGCATCTCCTAACCAGTTCCCCCTTTCCTACTCTGGCCTCCCTATGTGTCACCACTGGGCCCTCCCAGGTTGGTCTCTTAAAGACAGGTCATCAACCTTCCACTTCCTATGAGCTTCTGTACCTTGGCCTCACGTTCCTTGATGTCACCCCCACTACCCCCACCTATTTCTCTGACCTCATCCCATGCCGTTCCGCCTTATTTGCTGTCCTTTCCATCCACCAAACACTCTCTGTGTCTGGACCTTCACAGTTGCTGCTCCTTCTGCCTAAGACACTTGTCACCTGATTCTAGCTTGCCTGCAATTCTCCATCACTTGGGTCTCTTCACAGAAAGGCGTTGTGGCCACCTTATTTAGCTGGCAACCCTTTGCCCAAGGCCTTCACTGCCTATCACCTTGTTCTGCCTACCTTTCCTCATCCATCACTGAAGGAAAGCGCATGGCCGTGCATTTGCTTACACGTTTATTTCCAGGTCCTCCCAAGGGGAACAAGAGCACCACAGCAGGACTGGCCCTCCTATTGGGTGCCTTATCCCAGCACACAGTGGTGCTCTGCACACAGGAAGGGTCCAAAGATGGATTCCTGAATATGAGTGTGAAAAGGATGACTCTATTAGTGGTCTGAGTAAGCGCAGGCATAGTTTATTCCCGTAGTAAAAGCCAACACCACCACGTCTACTAGTTAGTAAATAACCGACAAACTTAAAGTGAGTATTGCAAAAGTTATGTTCAATTCTACTCACAGCATTAAGGAGGACAATGCTTTGGGAATGATTCACAAGCTATTTCAATTTGTTTTTGAAAAGGGAAAGGAATAAGAATCAGATATGTAACACTTAGACAGCAGACACTGAAAAGAATTTCAAATCACTGCAACCATGAAGGTGCTGGGGAGTGCACTGAAGGAGCAGGCATGGCATACTCCAGAAGCAAGGTAAATGGACTGATGTGCCTCCACCACAGGTGAAGAGTGGCGAGTGAGAGAAAGACCTTGAGCAACAGCAAGGTGAAATGGCTTTCTTTACCACGAATGTTCTGAAAAGTGTGAATTGAGCAAAAACTATATATATTCAGGTATTTGTCATTATTCATACACATAATTTGTTTCTATGCATGCACATTTACTGTTCTGTAGTGCCACTACCACTTTCATGGGATCTGCACTCTCATAAGGGATTATTTTAAATGACTGTTGGTCACTTCCCTGAGCAGCAGCACAGGTTGTGTTAAACCTTACTCATACGCCCGTCTTCCACTCACTCATACGCCCGTCTTCCGCTCTCACTCATACGCCCATCTTCCACTCACTCATCAGTTTTCCATTTTTTCCATGATCATCGTTTTATTTTTCTTTCTGATCTAACTTTGAGGTGACTCAAGAGCTACATAAAAATGGCAGAAACTATTTTTAATGAAATAAAGCTTAAACAACATGTGGCAAAGAATACCGTCGGGCCCAGGGTAATGATGAGAGTGTATTTCATGTCTATTGCCATTCACAATTTTTTAAACGCTTTTGAACGCAACTCTTGTTTCTGACTCATGCTGCCTCTCATGCAGTGAGTGTGGTAGATATTATTCTTCACCATTACACAAGCAAAAACTCTGCTATTAGAAGACACTCCCTGTAGTATTCTGGGGTCTGTGAGCCACTCTATTATCCATTGCTCACGTGTGGGTCTATGTTGTTCATAAACTGTTGGTTTCCCCAAGTGAATCAGAAAGCAAAATAGCATAATTTATTGTCCCAGAATGGGCCAGAACCATTGAATCCTTGAAGAATGTGTGGTCCTCACTGTGGTTCTGAAGGAGACTCCTGTAAGAAAGGAGCTCTCCAAAGTAATGAGAGTTCCCCTCCTCAGTAGAAGTCTCTTTTCCTTGGGAAAGTCTGTTTTTCTCTTAATTTAGCCAGCAGCTGAGAGCAGATAAGGAGGCCTTCTGTCTGTTTGCTTACTTTCCCTGCCTGAGCTTGGAGATCTGACAGAGCCCAGAGATTTACAGAGGCAGGTACAGTGACCTTTAACCTTCTTTTTTCCTCTCCCTTGCTTGAGAAACTTGTATCATAGTTGTTTGTGTCCTTTGCGGATAACCATCGTTTTGTAATTTCCTTTGCAATCAATAGTCATCAAATTCTAAATGTATGATGCAACCTCCTAAAGAGTACAAATTGCTCGAATTCCTGTCCATAGCATCCACAATGTGCAGCTGTCACGCCCCTGCATCACGTTGCAACATTAATTAATAAACCTGCTTCCTGAAAACCTCTCTGGTGTTTGAGCCATTTCAATTGTCCCATTTCATTTTGACATCCCAGATGGGACAGTAGAGATAAAGACAGCTTTTCTGCCTCTCTTGTCTCCAGGATGTAGCCTCGCTGGGATCCTGGAGGAGGAAACTTCCCAGGGGTACACCATGGGCAACTTTATCTCTAGGGCAGAAAACTCATCCAGCTCCCTGGACCTGCAGCCCTCAAGCACAATGGGAGCCATGAGGTGCAGGAAGCAACAATTGGGAACTTGGAGCACTACCCAGCTGAACAGGTGAGGGCCTGGGTCCACTAATGGTACCCTACCTGCTTCCTCGTTGTGGCCTAAGCAGGCAGAAGAGAGGCGTGATCAACTGACCCCTGAGTAATCTTCTCCAGGAGCTGCAGCTGAAAAGGGCCCAGAGAGGTGCCCACATGGTGTCTGTTCGGGGTCCACAAGCAGAGGGAAGCTGTCACTCCTTAGGTTTTGTAATTTTGGAATTGGAGCAGTGTAGAAACTTTGTTCTGTATGATAGTGTGTAAAAATGTTCAACACCAATACCAAATGGAGAACAAGAGGCACATAAAGTAAACTTACTCCTTCAGAGTACATATTAAAACTTTAAGAAAGGGCTTAATGGTGACTCTGGGACAAAGCTCACCCACCCAGCAGAAGTTACACACTCCACATGAATTTAAATAGCTAACATGTTTTCTTGTTTAAAGAGAGAGAGACAGTGAGAGAGAGAAAGAGAGAATAAATTTATTTTGTTTTTCATGTGATTTTCATCACCCCAGCTCTTCATTGTGTACGTGGTGCTGGGATTCAAACCCACGTCCTTGCACATGTCAGGCAAGCTCCAAAACTGCTAAGCCACTGCTCCAGCTCCTAAAATGACTGACATTTAATGTGGAATGGCTATCAGTGTCAGGGATTCCCAAGGGGGGGCATGAGTGTCAAAATCCCCTGAAGCCGGTGAGGGGTGCGCGGTAATGTTTTAAACTCTTCACCAAATTCGTAAATGACTATAAAGCTATTTGTAGCTTCACAGCTTAGTACTAGAGGTCTGAGGGAGTTCTAACTTGTGGTTCCTTGAGGTTTAAGTCATAGTCTAAAAGTCGATGGTAGACTTTATTTTAATTTCTAAAGGGTGAAATCTAATAGAGAGTATAAGAAAATCTATAGCTATTATCTCCTACCAGTGGAGACCTAAGACCTATTTGAGAAGCTACAAATTTGCTTTCTGTCTGTTTTATGCTATGTGCACACCAATTGGCTTATAGGTAAATGAGTCCTCATAAACTGAATAAATGGATCCAAATGTCTTTTAGTTCATGTGACTTAAATGAATCTTTAACAAGAAGAGTGAATCTAAATTGATAAAAATAAACATGCCTTTTAAAATTGCTAAATCACATATGGCCACATTACTAAACGCCCCGGAAGAAAAGGATATCCACTTAAAATAAGTCTCAATGGCAAAACAGCAAGAGCTATTTTCAAAACTTGAAATGAACTGCTCTTAGGGCTAGCCAATGAAATTGTTGATTTCTATAAAATGTTCAAAAAAATACTTTCCATTGTTTCTAGAATTTTTTTCTCTTCAGCATGGAAACTATGTCTTGATTTTGGTAGATCACCTAAAGACAGCAGTTAAAAATGAGCAAATTCAATTTCATGAAAATGGGATTAGTCATTAACAAATGTGTTTGTTAATGGTGATATATGGTTAATTTACAAAGTTAAAGTGCTAAAATGTCAATTGTTGAATATAAATCCAAATACTATAGGCTTCTTAAATTGTATAATGCATGATGGGCAATTGGATTTATTAAATGTGCTTTTACAAACTAATTTTAAAAATGGTTTAAAATTGCTTTGTTTATGAATCTTCACTAGCAACAAGTTTGCTAAAGATTAAAAGTATAACAGATGCAAATTTAATACACCAAAATATAAAAGATTTCAGCTATGTTTCAATTCAAGTACTATAAACAATGTAAAGTATATATTCCTGTTAAAAGGAAGAATTAAAATTTCAAAAATTTTATAAAGATTGCTTCAGAATGCCTATTTAAAAGACAATCTCCAACTAAAAGAGATAAGAAAGTTATATAGATACGGAAAATAGTTTAGTATAGGAAATTAAAAGGAGAAAGAAATGTTTTTGGATTTCAGAAAAAGTATTTTGTATGCTAAGACAAATAAGCTATGCATGTCTAAGTAACTGCAGAAGATTCATGCTGAGTAAATCTCAAAAATATGTGTGTGTTTGAGAGAGAGAGAAATTGAGAGAAGAAAGAGAGAGAGATTAACTTGACTGCAATCAGCACAGTCAGTTGAAGTTATTGAAGGTTTCTCCTCAGGTACAAAGTTGATAAGCTGCTATAAATCAGAATCTAATTCTCTATGTGTTAAGGTAGCAAGGGTTTCTTAAAATACTGATCTACTGTTATCTATCAAAATAATTTCCTTGTATGTCTGTTAGATTTTATTACTTAGGAAACTAAGTCTTAAAAATTAGGATATGTGTACTTATTTTAAAGTCTTTTAAATGATTACTTCATAACTGCTTAGATAAACAAATATTACTTTGAATTGCTGCAATATGGTTAATATCCAAATATATTTATATGATCAGAAATATGTATAATCTGAAGACCTTGTTAATATAAACCATCTCTAAACATTACATAAAGATTTATATATTTTTAATGACAAGGTGACCAATACATGCTTTATCTTCTACATGGTATTGAATATAAAAGGCCATATGACTATTAAAAGACCTGGATTATCTCTGTTTATCTTTACTAAGTCAGTTTCAGATCATTAACACTGGTTCCTAAATGTGTGAGGTTTAAAATCATCATTTGATCTTTGTCAACATTGGTAACTTATGAAGACCTATGATTATTGTAACTTTATACAATGGATTCTAAATTTTACTTGAAACTTAAGCGTAATTAATGTAAGAATGCCTATGTAATGCAGGCTTCTCTGCATGCTAGATATATATTTTTTTTTTTTAGTATACAAACCTTTTAAAATGTAAATCTTGGGAAATTTTTCTCAAATTAGTGTTTTACAAACTAGAGTTTATATAAGAATAACCAGTCTTGTTGAAATTTATGTCATCTGATGTTTTCTGACTGTTTGGAGGTAACCTTATCAATTATATATGTGTATGTGTATACACACACACACCCACCCATGTATAATTTTATGTAATTCTTTATACTAACATGAAAGTCCAAATCTGTTTTTAAAAGGTAATGTGGAGAGTCTAATTTTCTTAAATTAAGAGCTTGCAGACTCTTTCTGTTTGATTAACATTTTAGATGTAATGTGTAATGTTATAATGTTAATTGATACTCAGATGCAAAAAATAATATATGAAAACTTTATAAAATGATATTTTTAAAAGGAGAATGTCAGCTTCAGAGGAAAAGTGCTTTACTTAAGATTTTACTAAAAGCTAATCATTGGGGACTGGAGCAGTGGCTCAGTGGTTAAGGTGCTTGCCCAGAATGCACGACTGCAGGAGTTCAAACCCCAGCACCCTGTACATAGCCAAGTAAATGAAAGCCACATGAAAAACTACTTAAAATTGATTCTCTCTTTCCTCTTTCTCTCTGTTTCTTTCTCACACTGTCCCTCTCTCTTTAAAAAAAAAAAAGAAAAAAATCTAATCATTGCCTGAGATAAGACTCAGTCTCCCATCTTACTCCATATTAGGTTGGCTCCATTGTAGGCTAAAATTAAACTTATTTAGAGTTAGTTTCAAAGGATAGATTCTTGTTATAAAGATATCTATAATCTAAAAATAAATGAAGGACATAATATAATTAAATAAAAGTTTGAGATTAAGGAAATTATTTTCCCTGATTCACTGCTATTATGAAAACTAAATATGATTTTGAGTTTTGTAAATTCCATTCTGTATTTTCCTTACAAAATGTAACCATTGTTGTCTGGATGCTTTACAAAAGTAAATAAAGTGAAAGGTTGGCATGATGTCTATCAGGCCTGTGGCCCAAGAAAGCAAGCTGGCTTGGCAATTCTAATTTCTGATAAAATTAATTTCCAGCTAAAACTAGTCATAAAGTACAAAGAGGGACACTTTATCATACTAAACAGGAGAGTTAACCAAGAAGACATAACAATAATTAACATATACGCTCCCAATTACAACCCCCCCCCCAAATATAAGGAAAAATACTTATGGACATTAATATCCTCATTGATCTCAACATAATAATACACAATAATACTTCAATACACCACTATCCACACTAGACACATCATCAAAACAAAAGATCAATAAAGACATCTCCAATCTGAACATCTCTATTAATCAATTGGGCTTAACAGACATCTACAGAATATTCCATCCTAAGGCAGCTGAATTTACCTTCTTCTCAGCGGCTCATGGATCTTTTTCTAAAATAGACCCACATCCTAGTTCACAGAGGTAATCTTAACAAAAATAAAAAAGTGGATACATTCCCATGTGTTCTGTCAGACCACAATGCTATGATCTTAGCAATCAACAACAAGAGAAACAACAGAAACTACTCAAATACTTGGAAATTGAATAATTTCCTCTTAAACAAAGGATGGATAAAAGAGGCAATGAGAACAGAAATCAAGAAGTTCTTGGAATTGAATGAGAATGAGGAAACAACATACTGAAATCTCTGGGACACTATGAAGGCATACTTAAGGTAAATGTATAGCACTGAGTGCATACATCAAAAATCTAGAAAGAGCCCAGATACATAGCCTTATGCTACAATTCAAATGCCTGCAATGAGAGGAACAATCCAATCCCAAAGCTAAAAGAAGACAGGAAATAACTAAAGTCAGAGCTGAATTCAACGAAATTGAGAACAAAAAACAATTCAAATTAACAGAGCAAAGAGTTGGTTCTTTGAAAAACTAAACAAGATCTGCAGACCCCTTGCCAACCTCACTAAAAGGAAGAACGAACTGAAGCAAATCAACAAAATCAAAGACAAAAGCAGTAATATCACCACAGACTCAACCAAAATCCAGAAGATTATCAAAACCTATTTTGAAAATTTATACTCTGCCAAGTTTTATAATCTGGAGGACATGGACAGGTACTTGGACACATACGACATCCCCTCATTAACACAGGAGGACTTTGAAAATCTAAACCAGCCTATCACAGATAGTGAAATTGAAACTGCAATCAAAGCTCTTCCAAAAAAGAAAAGCCCAGGACAGGATGCATATACAACAGAATTCTACCAAGCCTTCACAGAAGAACTAACACCAATCTTCTACAAGCTCTTCCAGGAAATTGATAGAGAGGGATCACTCCCAAACACTTTTTAAGAAGCAAATATTACACTGATACCAAAATCCAACAAAGTTATGTCAAGAAAAGAAAACTACAGAACAATTTCCCTGATGAACATAGATGCAAAAATCCTTAATAAAATTCTAGCTAATCGGATACAAAAGCACATTAAAAAGATAATACATCATGACCAAGTGGGCTTCATTCCAGGAAAACAAGGCTAGTTAAACATATGCAAATCAATAAATGTAATTCACCACAAAAACAGAATTAAAAACAAAAAATCATATAATCATCTCAAGTGACACAGAGAAGGCATTTGATAAAATTCAGCACCACTTCATGCTCAAAACTCTGAAGAAGATAGGGATCAAGGGAAGATACTTTAACTATGTCAGATCCATTTATAACAGACCCATAGCCAACATTATCCTCAATGGAGAAAGACTGAAAGCATTTACACTGAATTCAGGAAAAAGAGAAGGATGTCCACTTTCCCCCCACTTGTTCAATATAGTCCTTGAAACCCTTGCCAGAGCTATCAGGCAAGACAAGAAAATCAAAGGAATTTGTATAGGAAAAGAGGAAGTTAAGTTATCTCTATTTGCTGGTGACATTATTCTATACCTAGAAGACTCAATAACCTGGGCCAGAAAACCTAGGTCTTATGGGCAATTTCAGCAAAGTGGCTGGCTACAAGATCAACATCAGTAAGTCACTAGCTTTCCTTTACTCCAGCAACAAATCCGCAGAAGAAATCAGGAAATCTCTCTCATTCACCATCTCCTCCAAAAAAATGAAACATTTGGGCATTAACCTTACAAAGGATATTAAGGACCTATACAAAGAAAACTATCAAACACTAAAAAAAGAAATTACAGAAGACCTGAGTAGATGGAAAAACATTCCATGCTCATGGTGAGGCAGAATTAATATAATAAAAATGTCCATTCTACCCAAGCCCTATACAGATTTAGTGCAATCCCCATCAAGATACCAATGACATTCTTCATGGCTATAGAAAAAGCAATTCTCAAGTTTGTATGGAATAACAGAAGATCCAGATTAGCCAAAACGTTACTCTGCAGGAAGGAAGAAAGAGGGTGTATCTCAATCCTTGACCTGACTACAGGCCGGTAGTAGTAAAAACAGCACGGTATTGGTATCAAAACAGAACTGAAGACCAGTGGAATAGAAGATTCTGATATGAACCCCCAAATCTTCAACTATTTGATATTTGATAAAGGGGGCAAAAACACAGTGTGTAAGAAAGATAGCCTGTTCAACAAATGGTGCTGGACAAATCGGACAGCCATGTGTAGACAACTGAAGCTGGATCCTTACCTTTCGCCCTGCACAAAAATTAAATCAAGATGGGTCAAAGATCTGGACATTAAGCCAGCAACTTTAAATTTACTAGAAAAAGAAGTAGGGTCAACACTACAGGACATAGGAGTCAGCAGTGCCTTCCTTAACAAAACTCCCATGGCCCAAGCAGTAAAGTCAAGAATAAATGAATGGGATGCAATTAAACTAAAAGGCTTTTGCATAGCTAAAGATTTAGTCAAGAGTATCAAGAGAGAACCTACAGAATGGGAGAAAATCTTTCCCTGCTCTACCTCGGACAGAGAGCTAATATCCAGAACATACAAAAAACTAAAAGAGCTAAACACCAAAATCACAAATAATCCAATCAATAAATGGGCTATGGATCTGAAAATAAACTTCTCATCAGAGAAAGTCCAGAAAGCCCATAATCATATGAGAAAATGCTCTACATCTTTAGCTACAAGGGAAATTCAAATCAAAACTTCAATGAGATTCCACCTCACTCCTGTTAAGAGTGGCAAAAATGAAGAAAATGAACAATAACATATGCTGGAGTGGATGTGGGAAAAGAGGAACACTGTCACACTGCTGGTAGGACTGCAAACTAGTTCAGCTACTCTGGAAAGCAGTGTGGAGACACCTCAAAAAAATTAGGGCTGGAACCACCATATAACCCAGCTATCCCACACCTGGGTATTTTCCCAAAAGAGTTACAATCAGCATATTATAGAGATACGGCTTTACCAATGTTTATAGTTGCTCAATTTACTATAGCTAGACTATGGAAGCAACCCAGATGCCCCTCACTGGACAAGTGGATTCAAAAACTTAGGTACGTATATACAATGGAATACTACTCAGCCATTAAAGGAAACAATATTATGGCTTTTGCACCCAAATGGATGGAGATGGAAAGAATTATGCTAAGGTGAAGTACCCCAATCTCAGAGACTCAAGAGCCGAATGTTTTCTCTTATTTATGGAAGCTAGAATACATCTGGAAACAGTATGCTAGATGGCTAAGCTAATAATAACCTCAAACTGTATGAATTTTTATGCAAACAGGGGGATCATTGCCTAGGATACCTGGAGGCACAGGGTGGGGGACAGGGTGGGGGGAGGGCTTAGGAAGAATATCTAGGAGTCTAGAGGGTGGAAATATGGGGGAATCATCTCAGAGGGATATCTCTGACCTCCACGAGATATCCATTTAACTCAGGGGTTCTTCTGGGGGAAACATAGAATCACAGGGAACCCAAAGGGGGCATCCATGACATGGCATCATCCTTGGCTAACTATGTAAATATACATTTGTTCTTGATTGTTTGACAATGATTCCCCTTCAATTGTAACTCCATATTCATCTAATAAAACAAAAAAGAAAAAAGAAATTCAAATATAGTATTATCAAATACAAATTTATGGAGATTCTCCATTACGGATTAGCACACTGGTTATACAAATTAAGCAAGAAAAAATATTTGAAATATTTAAGTGATCGTGTTTTAATTAAACTTCAAATCCATTTTTGCAATTGTCTGTACTAGCTTTCACAATGTACCAAGAAATGTAATCATTTTGATTCTCATTGTAATACCTTATTAGAGAGCTACGGAAAATAAACCCAAGTTCCAAGTTAAAAAAAAAAAGTAGTACTCTTATTTTGGGATCAGTAAAACTAGCCTGCTAGATGTTTAGAACCAAAATTTAAAAACTAAAATTAAACAATAAAAAGAGACAAAGAAAGATCAATAGTTTGGAAATTGCCCTTTAAAGTCAGCCAGGACTCCAGGAACCACTGAGAATTCTCTTAAGGACTTTGCCACTTTGGATCACATGATCCTGATCAGGGAGGTCCAGAGACTCTATGCAAAAAAAAAAAAAAAAAAAATCACCAGTGGAAGGTGCAAGAAGGTCATTGAAGTGGGAGGGGAGACGTCCCTGAAGCTTCCTAGAGAAGCCACATGTGGTTGGCAGGACCTTGGCCCATTCTGGCAGATGGTATTGATAGAGGAAAGTTTGAAAAAAAAAAAAGCTTCTCATGTGTTCCCAAGGGGTGATTTTCTAGAAAGTCTCTCCTTAATTACAAATTGGAGCAGGGTCAATTGTGACTGGCTTGGTCTTAAATACCTAGCAGGAGTGTAAACTCCAAAAAAGCTTACGCATTCACATGAGAATGCTTGGTTTTAGGCCAAGAAAGAAAGCTGTATCCCAGATGTGTGCTGGGGATTTTTTTTTTTTGATCCTTTAGTTTTTGAGTGCTCTTATTCTGGGTAGGTAAAAGACTTCCAACCCACACAGGAAAAAAACCTGAGAGGTAGCTAGAATGCTGCTCCCAGAAGTTATTCCCAGGATTGGCCTCCCAATAACAATTGGCTCAGACAGCTTTTGTGGCAGAGATAATACACTTATTAGCCAAAATTTAAATATCAGATGGAAGTTACATACTGCTCACAGACCACAGAGTTCTGGTAGAGATGATAAACAGGACTTTGAAGGCTTAATTGGGTAAACTGTGTCAAGAAAAAAAAAAAAAAAAACTCACACTGAAACACAATTGTCCCTGTAGCACTGTTGAAACTTAGATCCACTCCTACTAAGAAGACTGGTAGTATGAGATAGTGTTTGGGAACTGCTTCCTTTTATCAGAGGATTGCAGGGAGATTTAAAAGAAAGAGTTAACATTAATGCAGCAACTTCAGCCTCTAAAAAACACCAGTGTGTGAGAGAAAGGTTGTCAGTTTGACTGCAGACACACAGTTTAAACCAGGAGATTTAGGCTGAGTTAAGAAACGGAGTGCTCAGTCCTTAACACCTCTTTGGAGAGGCCTTGTCACGGTCTTTTTGTCCACCCCTACATCAGTAGGCAGAAAGAGGCCCCTGGATTCATTACTCCAGGCTCAAGCCTGCAGCTGCTGCCTGGGAATGCTCTCCATAGACCCTGCTGCACCCGCTAAACTCACCATCCAGAAGGAGGAGATGTCAGACAAGCCTGAGGGTCAGAAGGATCATGGCCCTGCCTGGAAGTGGACCAGAATAGGCACCACCCAGCTTGAGGAAATGCTTTGGGACGGGCTGACCCAAGTGCATGGAACATTAACTGTCTAGCAAAAGTAAGATAGTAAGTAAGATAGTCCCTACAACAGTTCTTACACTGTGATGTAGTGCCACCCCCTGCTTCTAACTACTCATGTAATTCTTTCTTTAATTTTTGCTACAGGACTAATAACAGTGACCTCTGCTTGAGTGGACTTTGGGTGATAAGATCTTATTTACCTTTATCCATTTTGCTTGTATAGGATTTATGGGATTTGCCTGGTGTTATTAAGTTGACATAATTTAACCTATGCTGGTAAATGTTAATTTATTGCTTAGCATGGCTTTTAGTAATGAACTTATGTGACTGCTCTCCACAAGGCCTGAATTTTAGCTCTTATCCACAATGTAAGCCATGTATTGCACTGATCTTTATGAAGGTAGAATGACTACTAAGATGTATATGGGCCCTCCTCCCTAGAAAAATGTTACAATCCTGAGATCACTTGTCACTGGGGGAAAAAATTGTAGGGCTCAAATTAAAAGGACCTGCACGAAGATTTTCTGACAGACAAGAACTAAGTGAGTTTGGTGCTGCGGGCTAGGGAAAAAAAAGGATTATTGCTATCTCCAAAAACATAAGAATGGACAAATGGCTAACAATATAGCCAGAAATACTAGAAAATTAGCACATGTGCTGGTCCAAACCTGGAAGGGTTTCAAGATATGAATTTCGGACTTGGTTTGGTGGATGTTTTTCTACTTTTGGTGGATTTAAAAGTTTAATTATCATGATAGTAGTAGTTAAGCTGTTAATTTGTTTGATACTTCCATGTTTGGCTGCCCTTTGCATTAAAACTATTAGTTCCACTATAGAAACATCTATTGAAAAAAAAAAGGCACCAGTTAAGTTTATGACATTATATAAAATATCAAACCAAAGAGATGATGCCTTACAGTTTAAATATAAGCTTCAATGATAAGACAGCAAAGGGGGATAATAGAGTAGGAGACTCTAGTGAGGAGGGAGCTCCCCAAAAGTAATGAGTTCCCCTCCCCTGTATGAGACTTTTTTCCTTGGGAAACTCTATTTTTCTCCTAATTTTCCAGGGGCTGAGACCAGATATATGCTAGGAAGTCTTCTATCTGTTTGTTTGCTTTCCCTGCCTGTGATGAAAGATCTGAAAGAGCACAGAGATTTACAGTGGCATGTATAGCAACCATTTTTTGTTTTTAATGTTATTGAGAGTTATGTTGTTGTACAATCATAATAATATGATATGCCCCAGATCCTCAACTGGAATCACTCCCACATCATCCACACCCCAGTCTCTTGACTCTACTGTATTCTCCCATATCAGTTATGTGTGTGTATATATATATGCATTTTTCAGAACTAAATAATTGTATAAGTATTATTCAGCATCTCCAGGGAGTAAAGAATAAATTACACTCCCACCCTAGATTCCTCCCTGTCATCCTTCCCTTTCTCCTCAGTCTCTTTTCTTCCCTCATCCCCTAAATATCTATGGTCCCCCTGTATTTGTGTTGCTTCATCTTTGGTGAGTCTGGTACATGAGCTTGACGTTCAACCCAATCCTGGATTTTAGTTTAGCCTCCATGAATGAGGAAAAAGATTTGACCCATGAGTCTATGGGTTTGGCTAATTTTTCTCAGCATAATTTCTTCTATTACCACCCATTTGCTTTCAAATAGCATAGCATGATTATTTCTAATAGTGTGTGTCACAGCTTTTGGATCCATTCATCCAGTGATGGACATTGGGGTTGATTCATAATTCAGCTATTGTAAATTGAGCTGCTGTGCACATTGATTTTGCTGTGCCACTGTAATGTGCTGATTCTAGTTGTTCTGGGAAAATACCCAGGAGAGGGATAGAGGGATAGCTGGGTCGTATGGTGGATCTACCCTTAACTTTCTGAGGAGTCTCCACGCTGCTTTTCAGAGTGGCTGTACCAGTCAGCAGTTCCACCAACGGTGTGTTAATGTTCCTATCTCCCCACAACACCTCCAGTATATGTGACTGCCTCCATTTTTCACCTTTGCCAATCTGCCTGAAATGAGGTGAAATCTTAATGTAGCTCCGATTTGCATTTCTCTGGTTACTAATGATTTAGAACACTTTCTCATGCTTTCATTGGCTTGCTCAATTTCCTCTATTGAGAAGTTTCTTTTTAGCTCTGTGGTCAACTTATTGATTGGATTGCTTGTGGTTTTGATATTAAGTTTTTTGAGTTCATTGTAATGTTTGGATATTAGTCCTCTGTTGGAGCTAGTGACCTTTAACCATTTTTCCTCTCTTTTGCTTGAGGAACTGTTATTTCAAAGCTGTCAGTGTCCTTTCTGGATAACCATTGTTTTGTAATTTCTTTTGGAATCAATAGTTATTGAAAACTAAATATATGATGTAACCTCCTGAAAGGTATAAATTGCTAAAATTGCTATTCCATAGCATCCAGAAAGTCCAGCTATTATGTCCCCGAATCATGTTGCAACAGTTATTAATAAACCTGCTTCCTGAAAACCTCTCTGGTGTTTGAACCTCCAGTGGACCATGTCAGTTTTTCTGATGTCTTGCTTGATGGTAAGCAATGGTGAACACCCTCTCATGTACCTGTTGGCTATTTTTTTCTTCCTTGAAAAATGTCTGTTGGATCATTTGCCTGGTTTAATCTGGGCACATACTCTTCAGTGGTTGTGGGATCCCTTATGTGCATGTGCATGAGCCTCCTGTCCACCGTGTGATGCAGGCTTCCTTCCATCCCGTAGGAGGTTGCTCGGTTTGTTGTGGAGTCTGGTGTGGTTCCATTTGCTTTTTCTCCTTTAGTCATCTGTACTATTGACATCACCTGCGAATAATCACAGATTAAAAACAATGTCAGGAAGATTTCTTTTTTTATTTCAGAAGGTTTACAGTTTCAGTTCTAAATCCTAATCCTTGGGTCCATTTAAGTTGATTTTTCTGTTAATAGTTGTTATTTAATGAAATAAGGCTGGTGGGGATATAGAGAACAGGAATCCTTGTATACTGTTGGAGGTTATATAAATTGGTGCAGCCATTATGGAAAACAGAACAGAAGTTCATCATTACGTATAGATCTATCACACTTTGAGTCCATTTTCTACTGCTATTACAGAATACCACAGAATGGGTACTTTATAAGGAAATATGTTTCTCACAGTTCAGTACTGGGGGGAAACTTTAGGGTGGTAGTGCATTTGGAGAGGTCCTTCCTGCTCTGTCACAATGTACCAGAGTCATCACAGGACATGGGTGGGCTGGGTCAACTAAGGTTAGTCTTCCTCTTCTTAAAAAGCCACTCACCCCAGGACTAAGATGTGGCACAGTGGTAGATCTCTTGCCTGGTATGTACAAGGCCTGGGGTTCTACCCCAGCACTGCAAAAATGAATGAATAAAACCAACTGTAACACCATTAATGAGGCCCCATCCTAATAGCCTCATGTAACCCTAATGACCTCCTGAACTCCCCTGACCTCCAAATAACATCTGAAGGTTAAGTTTCTACAACATGAAATTTTGGGTTCACATACAAACCATAGCACCATATGATACAGAATTTCTGTTTCTGGGTATTTATCAAAAGGAATTGACATCACATACTCCAAGAGACATCTGTATCCTCATACTCATAGCATCATTATTCATAATAGCCAAGGTAGGGAATCAAACTGTGTCTATCAATGGATGGAGAAAATGTGACATATATGCATGGAATGCTAGTCACACTTTAAAAGAAGCAAACCCTGACATTTTCAATATGGATGAACTTGGAGGACATTATGCTTGATTAAATAAGCCAGACACAGAAGCAAATATTGTATGATGTCCCCATATGTAGAATCTAATCAAACTTATAGATGCAGAGAGCAGAGTGCCCACCAAGGGGTGGGGAGGAAGAGAAGGTAGAGATGTCCTTCAAGTTTACAAAGCCTTGGTGAAGCATGAAGAAAGCCCTCCCTCCAGAGATCTGTGCTGTGGAGACTGCAAGGGGAAGTACTGAGCTGTATGTCTGACGCTGGCCAGAAGGGCGGATGCTGTGTGTTCTTACCACCAAAAACAAAAAAGGAAGAAAAGGCAAATAGATGAGGTTATAGATATGTTAATTAACTTGAATGAGTGATTATTTCACAGAATATACAAATGTCAACTCATCAAGTTGTGCACCTTAAATATATAAAGTGAAATTTAAAAATATAAAGAAGAAATACACAGATCAAATGCTAATTAGCAAAGTATTTTTTAAACTATGGTAACAGCTTAAAAATATTAATCTAATTAGAGCTAAGCAAATCATTGCAAAAAAAAAGAAAAAAGAAAAAAAGAAATGAATTAAAATTCAACATTTTGATGGCCAGTTTGCCAATCCCAGTAAAGGGGTCCACTGGACCCGCCCCCATCTGTCCACGTCCCTGTCTCCTCCCTAGGCCAATTCCTACTCTTGGATCTGCCTCAATATTGACCCCACTTTCAGCGCAGGCTTCAGCTTGTGTCCAAAGATCTTTCCCTTCTCTTCGGTAACTTAGCTAGTGAGGAACAAATAATGTGCTAGAGCACCCCATTTGAGACTGGAATTCTGGGGATGTGCTAGGAGGTAGATTCAAACAAAGGGTGCAGTGCCTTCTCCCTCCCCATCCACTAGGCAGCTTCTTAGAGGAACCCATTCTAAGGGAGGAAGTTTGAAAGTCTCCTATTGCTCAGACTCTTGGACCTGGCCTGTGCAGATCCTGGTCCACTAGCACAGAGCTCCTCCAGGCTGGTGGCTTAGCTGGAAAGGGGTCCCAGGGCAGAGAATCGTACAGGTGCTCCATCATTGAAAAGCTGCACACGAAGTCAAACATCACTCCTCTGCCCCTATGTGATCAATTTCCATATTTCAATTATGAGAAGGAAAAAGTTTCTGCAGGTTTTCTGCCATAAGTTAGACTTTTGGGATTTTCTTTCTAGGTCCAGAGTGAGCTAATCCTGTGGCCTTCAGGGCTTTCTTTCTAATCAGGATTTTACCTCTGTGCTGTGGGCTAAATTAAATAGGATGGCCATTAATTGGCATGCAGCTCGGCCCATTCACTTAGACATCATCGCCAGGACCCAAGTCCCCATGACAGGGGTAGGGGTGGCTGCAGCTTGAAAAGAAGCTAAGGCTGCTTTTTAAAATCTGTGTTCTATACGATTGGGATGAGTGCCAATAACTGAAGAGGAATGGCATATTGTAGGCTTCCTCCACTGCAGTTAGGAAATCCCTTGGGTACATAACACCATCCTCTTTCTTCCCTGTGGAAACTGCCATGTGTCAAAATTCAGAATGGTATTATATTATTTCTTGAATGATCCTTAACCCTCTACAGACTGCCAGAGAGTGTGGAAACAGAGGCTGCCTCGGGCGGTGTGAGTCACATGCCTGATCCACCACTGGCGCTCAATGCTCCCAGAGGTAGCCCAGTGCTGCTTCACTCCTTCTTTCTCGAGGCTCACCTGTCTGTTAAGAATCTTTTGCTTTGTGGACCCCCCTTTGCCTTTCCCAGGAGTTGTGCCTAAACAAGAATGCACCTTTACCCCTGTGTACCGGGGCCTAAGAATGTAGAAAGCATAGGAACAGCAAATCCACCCTCAGGATCTGAGTGAGTACCTAAGCAATATAGTGAGACAGTGTCCCCAGAAATGAAAAGCTAAATCTCGAAGATGGTGGACTGCAGGGACACAGTGTCTGGTCAGTCTCTTTGACTTGAAACAAAGACGTGCCGGAAAAGCTGCCGTGCTGCCTGGTGCATGTATTGGAAAATATTTCCTGGAACAGAGTGCTCTCAGTGGGAGAATCTCAGGTGATTCAGATTCAGGTGTAGCTAGTTGTAAAGAGGAACTGAGTCAGACCCAGCTGGTTGCCACTACAATCACCATTGCTCCATAATTAACATGGGTGCAGGGGACACACTGAGAAATACAGGGTGACAGGTTCTGCTACACAGAGGTGAAGTATACATAGAAATGGTGCATTGGGATGAACTTGGGACACCTCCTCCGTGGCTTCTCTGTTGTGGAGAGGAGAACGGATCCCCCCACCCTCCCATAAGGAGGTCAGGCAAAAACTATTTTGGCCAAAGAGGCAAGTGAGAAGGAGTCCAGACTCCAACACAGATTTCTCCACAGACCTGCCAAAACCCAACTGTCTCTTGCAGATAGGCTGAATACAAATCGGAGCTCTGTTTTGGGCCTAAATTGGGACAATTCAGCAGCTTCTCTGCTGTGGAAGAGAGAGCAGATTACCCCACTGGCCCATAAGGAGATCTGGCAATAGCCATTTTGACCAAAAAGGCAAGTGAGAAGGAGTCTAGACTCTAACATCGATTTCTCCACAGTTCTGCTAGGACCTTGCTGATTTTTCAGAGGTTGAACCCAGAAGAACAGCTCTGGGACAAGCCCAGATATCAATAAGCTCAGAGGAATTTAGGTTAGAGGAACACTGGGGATCCCAGCTTAGCCCAATCCCCCTCCTAAACTGAAAGACCCACCTGACTGCATAAGATAGGTCTAGAAGATGCAAGAGAGCACAGAGTCTGGGTCCAGGAGGTCTGGGAGAACTGCATACACATCTAGCAGAGGGAATGCTGCTCTGCCCTCACTTCCCTGTTTCTGGAATCTGGAGTTACAGTTCCGCCAGTGGAGGACAGCAGGGGTAACCCTCCGAGCATAAGTTAACCAGAATTCTTTGATGAAGTAGTAGCCCAGAAAACTCCAGATAACTGAACTCTTGACCTAAGTCCTGGGAACCTACCCACCACTCTTAGAATCCTATAAATCTTCCACATTGTGATCTCAGATACTATGTCTATGGGTTTCTACACAAATCTGAATCAGACACTGATCATCTGTCCCCAGTGTGCACCAAGATTCCTCTAGGGATCACAATTTTATTTTTTTAACAATTTTTTTCATTCTTTCTTTTTCTTTCCTTTTTGTTTAAATATATATTCCATCTTTTTCTTCTTCTATTCAAATTCTTTCTTTTCTTCTTTTCTGTATCTCTCTCTCTCTCTATGTTTTTTTTTTAGGCTGAGGACCAAACTTGGGGCCTTGTGCATGCCAGGCAAGTGCTCTGCCACTGAGCTAAATTCCCAACTCCTTTTCTTTCTCTCTTAATTGTAGATAGTTTTCCTTGCAGAAGGTAATGGCTAAACCTACTATTCCTCTCATAGACAGTAATTGTAATAGCTATAGAAATAAGAAAGTAATTTGTATAAGGTGGTGTATTGTATTCATTTGATATTCATTTTGAATGCATTTCTTTATCTTCGGAGGTATTACAATAGTAAAGGTCAAAAATATTTCACAAGCTACGGAACCTGCTCTTGTACTCAACTATCCTGACAGAACCCCTACCCAAGTAAGAAAGGGGAAAAAACCTTCTAATCCATCAACAAGATCCCACAAGGGAACAATAAGAGAGGAGTCTCAGGACCTGCTCCCTTGCACCAAACCATACTTCATATTCATAGAAAAAAACCAGAATAAACAATTCAGTCATACACACAGGTTCTCTCTCTCTCTCTCTCTCTCTCACACACACACACACACACACACACACACGAGGGTGACAAAGAATTTACTCCAATTCAACATACAAGAAGAAATTCTTCACAAATGAGGAGCCAAGCTAGAAAGATTTCACCTCAAATCCATAACTCCCCAACCATAGAGTCCACAGATAGGGAATGGTTTGAAAACCTTGAAAAAGCTATCAATTACCTCATTACTAAAACAATCAAAGACATAAAGGATCTAAAGAAGGAGAAAAGAGAGCAAACACAGGAGGTGAAAAACTTCTTTAACAAAAAAAAATTGGATACACTGAAAAGTGAAGTTTTAGATTTGAAATCTTCAATCAACCAAATCAAAGGCTTGATGGAAGAATTTAATAACATTAATTTCTGTAGGAATTAGAACTTCAGTCCTTGAAGAAAGAACTGCTGATAATAAAGACAGGCTGAATATCTGAGTAAATCGAATGCACAAATGACAGAAAAGAAAAAAAATTGTAGGGCATGATCACTACTTTCAAGAAGTCTGAGATGAAATCAGGAGAAATAATTTGAGCATAATTTGGATAGAGGAAAACATTGAAACTCAAAAGATTGGCATAAAGAGCATTCTAAACAAAATATTTAAAGAAAATTTCTTCCATGTCAGAAAGGAGTCAGACATCCTCATCCAGGAAGTGTATAGGACACCCAGCAGACCTAATCAAATGAGAAGTTCACCAAGACACATCATATTCCACATATAACAGATATATCAAGGATAGATTATTAAAAGCTGTAAGAAAGAAACACCAAATCACATCCAGAGGCAAAGCAATAAGGATTGCCTTTGATTACTCATCTCAGAACATGAAGGCAAGAATAGCCTGGAACAGGATCTCCCAATCCTTGACAGAGCACAATGTTCAGCCAAGATTACTATACCAGCAAAACTCCGCTTCAAATTTAAAGGGTAAATGAAAACATTCCATGATAAGAACAACCTTGAAACATCCGTAAACAAAAAATCAGTGCCATAAATAATATTTAAAGACAAACTCCAAATAGAGGAACAAGCACACAAATCCCAAATCTCACAAACAGAAAACTCAGTAAAAGTACACCAATTCAGAACAAAAGATAACCAATTTAGAACAAAATACACCAAAAAATCCCAATGGTACTTAGGCACAACCACATATCTGTTGTAACACTAGGCATGAATGGTCTCAACACCCCAATCAAAAGACAAAGATAAACACACTGGATCAAAAAGCAAAATCCAATAATATGTATTTATAAGAGACATATCTCACAGCCAAAGATAGCCACAAATAGAAGGTGGAAGGATGGGGAAAAATGTACAAGGCTTATGGTCCAAGAAAGCAAGCTGGTGCTGTGTTACTTACATCAGACAGAGTAGATTTCAACCAAAAATTTGTCAAAAGAGACAAAGAAGGACACTACATATTAATATGTGGTACCAAGAAGACATACCATAATAAATATCTATGCCCTAAACACCAAGAATTCCAAATATATGTATAAAACACTGTATGACTAATACTATATGACTTAAGACTATTTATGGACTTCAAAACAATGATATTGGGGGACTTTAAGATGCCACTATTACCAAAAGACATCATCAAAGCAAAAAATCAATAAAGATTTCTCCAGCTGAAACAATTCCATGATACTAATGGATTTAATAGATATCTATAGAAAATTTCACCCCATATCAGCTGAGTTTACTTTCTTCTTAGCAGTGAATCGATCCTTCTCCAAAATAGATCATATTCTAGTCCACAAATGAAATTTTAGCAAATACAATAATTGTTGATATATAATCCCATGAGATCATAATGGCATGCCTTAGCAATTAACACCAAGAAAAATAACAGAAAGCACATAAACACATAGAAATAGAATAATATTCTATTAAATGAAGAATGGTTCAAGGAAGATATAAGAGCAGAAATAAGAAATTCTTGGAAATGAATGAAAGTGAAGACACAACATAAAAATATCTCTGGGACAGTCTGAACGTATTCCTAAGAGAAAAATTTATAGCACTGAGTATCTATTAAAAATCTTGAGAAATTGCAAATAAACAAGCTTATGCTCCAACTCTTATCCCTGCAAAAAGAAGAACTCCATCTCAATCCATTAGAAGACAAGAAAATAGCAAGATCAGAACCGAAATCAATGAAATAGAGGATCAAAAAACTGCAAAAAATCAACAAAATAATGAGTTGGTGCTTTGAAAAAATAAAATTGACAACCCCCTAGATAATCTCACAGAAAGAAATATCAAAATGAAGCAAATCAACAGTATCAGAAAGGAAAATGGAGAGATCATCACTGACCATCTGAAATCCAGAGGATTATCAGAACCTATTTTGAAAAACTATTCCTTCAAGTTGGAAAACCTGAAAGAAATGAAAAAATTCTTAGATTTGAAATTATCAAACTGATGCAGGAGGATATTGGAAACATAAACATACCAATCAATATTAGCTTGTGAAATTGAAAAACCAATTAAAAGTCTTCCAAAAAAGAAAAGCCCAGGTCTTGAAAGATTCTCATCAGAATTCTACCAGATCTTTACAGAAGAACTAACACCTCTCCTTATGAAGCTATTCCATGAAATCAAAAGGATGGAACCCTACCAAATACTTTTCATGAGGAAACAATAATCCAACAAAGACACATCAAGAAAAGAAAACTACAGATCAATATCCCTGATGAACATAGATGCAAAAAATATTAAATAAAATTCTACCAAAACATATTCAGCCACACATCAAAAAGATAATATGTCATGATCAAATAGGCTTAATTCCAGGGATGCAGGGCTGGTTCAACCTACAGAAATCACTAAATGTGATAAACCACATAAGCAGAATTAAAGACAAAAACCATATGATCATTTCAACTGATGCAAGAAAAGACCTCTGATAAAAATCCAACATTCATTTATATTCAAAACTCTGGAGAAGATAGTGATCAAAGGAACTTAACTTAACTTTGTAAGCGCCATTTCTGACAAGTTCTCAGCCAACATTATACTAAAATGGAGAAAAACTGAAATCATTCCCACTGAATTGCCCACTCTCACCACTTGTATTCAGTGTAGTCCTTGAAACCGTAACCAAAGCAATGAGACAAGAGAAGATAACAGATATGAATAGGAAAAGAGGAGGTTACCCCATCTTTATTTGCTGGTGACATGACACTATATCTAGAAGACCCAGAAAGCTCCATCAGAGGAATTTTAGAGCTCATAATTGCATTTAGCAAAATGGTGTAATACAAGATCAACACCCATAAATCAGTAGCTTTTCTAAACCTTCAGTAATTCAGGTGAAGAAGAAATCAGGAAATCTGTTCAATTCATAATAACCTCAAAAAGGGTAAAATATTTGGGAATTAATCCAACAAAGGAAGTAAAAGATCTCTACAATGAAAACTATAGAGCACTGAAAAAAGAAATTGGAGAAGATAGAAATGCATTCCATGTTTCTGGTGAGGCAGAATCAATATAATTAAAATGGCCATTTTTCCAAAAGCACTGTACAAATGCAATGCAATCCCCACAAAGACACTGGTGTATCTTTACTGGTAGAAAAAAATGTAGAAAAAAATAAATTCTCAACTTCATTTGGAACAATAGGAAACTCTGAATAGGCAAAGCATTGTTAAGCAAAAAGAAAAAGAAGAAAGAAAGAAAGAAAGAAAGAAAGAAAGAAAGAAAGAAAGAAAGAAAGAGGAGATATTGCAATGCCTGACCTGAAATTATACTATTGAACTGTAGTAAGAAAAACTGCATGTTACTGGTGTCAAAATAGACATGAAGACCAGTTGAATAGAACAGAAGACACTGAGACAAACCCCAAAATCTTTAATCATCTGTGATATTCAAAGGAGGGGGCAAAAATGTAGATTTGAGGAAAGACAGTCTGTTCAACAAATGGTGTTGAACAAACTGGACAGCCATATGCAGATGATTGAAATTAGATCCTTATATCCCACCCTGCACAAAATCAAATTGAATTAGATCAAAGATTTAGGAATTAAGCCAGCAGATCTTTGAAAAAAAAAATAGTATTAGCACTCTACCATATTGGTGTAGGCACCAACTTCCTTAACAAGTTCCCATAGTGAATGAATTAAAGCCAAGAATCAACGAGTGGGATGTCATTAAACTAAAAGACATCTGTACAACTAAGGAATTAATCAAGACTGCCAGGAGAGAATGGGAGAATTTATGCCCTACTACCTCTCTGCCTGGAAGCTAATATACAAAGAGCTCACAAAACTTAATACCAGGCTATGGAAACAACCCCGGTGTCCCTCACAGGAAGAATGGATCCAAAAACTGTGGTACATTTATACCATGGAATATTACACAGCAATTAGAAACAATGATATTGCAGCCTTCGAAGGTAAATGGATGGTTATGGAAGAGATCATGATGAGTAAAATCAGCTTAACCCAGAGATCTAAGGGTCGATTGTCTCCACTCA